>CAKAOH010038634.1:11599-63009 GCA_916701665.1 Sebastiscus tertius | reverse complement strand
TTGTACAGTCCCTTAGAAAAACAAAGGTATTAATTGCTCGAAGTATTTAGTGACACTGTACTCAAAATGTGTTGTCGTGTGAGGTAAGCAAGACATGCAACATAACGTTCAACCCCCCTTACCCACACCAATAATTTTCGTACAGTCCCTAAGAAAATCAAATGTAGTCATTGTAAAAAGTCTTAAGAGAAACTGTACTTCAAATGTATTGTTCCGTGAGGTTAGCGGGAGTTTCTTTAGAGGAAATAACCCCCCTTTTATGGGACTTCGGGCCCATTGGTCCACCTTACCTAATATGAGAGTGGGAACAGACACCAGACAGGTGTCAAAGCTAAGCAATGTGCATGCTAAGGGTTCGGGAAGCAATATGTTGACTTGTCATATAGGCTAGGTGAAATTTGATTATCTTTATGAATTATCAAAAAAAAATTCTGATAATCTTTAGCTCCATTAAGATGATTTTAAGGCTCAAAAGGAAGTATGTGCTCAGGTATGTTTCCAGTGCCTCAGCCTATCACAGGAAGCGGTGGTGGAAGCTGACGAAAAAAGGCGGGAAAACCTAAATGTGTGCTTCAAAACTTAAGAATTTGTTTTAAGTACTAGCCAAGCTTGTGTTAGCCTACTAAAAGGTTATAGCCTACTTTGAATGACGCAAGTCACCTATAATTACATGGCCAATAGGCTATTAAAGTGCTAGCATAAACACATTGCAGAGCTAGCTCCGATGCTAAAGCTCTCATCAGACAACGTGACCAATGGGCTTATATTCCTTAAAACAAATTTCATAGTGTTATTCTGAATGTATAACACATTTCATTACAGATTATAACACCAGAGTAAGGCAACTAAACAAGTTTAAATGCTCAATCTGATTACATATCCCAGAAATTGAATAGCAGGCTGTTTTAAAGATCTATGCAGAGTTAGTTTTCAGCTGAACTGAAGGTGATTTGAACCCTGGCCCTTGGATGACATTTGAGCACTATAGCTACCACTGCACCAACGATGGTCTGAAAGTGCATATACAGCCATTTTTATCACAGTAAAGCATCAACACAGATAGACAGACATTCACTTACCAAGAAAATCAGAAGCAAATTAATAAAGAATAATCATAGAAAAAAAACAGCTTTTTTTTCTCTTTCCAAAACAAAGTCACTTCATCTCTTGCTTTAGATCTCTTGCTTCAGTCCTCACACCACAAGTATTTTATAATCATACTATATTAAAGAAAAAAAGGACTTATCAGTAGCAGTGTGTCACGCGACCGAGGTTTTAACCCCAAACTCATCCACCCTAGAATAAGCAGAACAACGAACACTTGGTGCACAACGAAAGCAACATCAACAACATCAAAAACAACATGAGTGTGGAACTTCACACCGTGTCTTTAATCGTACAATTTCAGTATTTTACATTCCACGTGTGGACATATTCCTGCAGGGATTGTCGACTATCTCCACCAAAGAGTGCTAGTATGAGTTGGGGTAGGTTTCTGTGAGTGTGTGTGTGTGTGTGTGTGTGTGTGTGTGTGTGTGTGTGTGTGTGTGTGAGAGTGTGTGTGTGGGAAGGGAAGGAGGAGGTGCATACTAAGAGGACAGAGAGAAATAAATAGAGAAAGGGGACTGGGAAGGGGTTGTAAATTAGGGTTAAAAAAAAAAAAGAATGGGAGGTGGAAGGATGGGTTAAGATGCGAGGAAGAGAGAAATGATGTTGTTGACTTATAGATGTTTTCCCTGGGTAAGTAATAAAAGTAGTAGAAGTAGTTTATTTGTGGTGAAGAAGAAGTTGCATGAGGGTTGAACTGCTTCAGAGTGGTTGTTTTGTGCTATGCTGCAGCAGCAGAGCTTAGCATCGAGTTCACATTTTAGTTTATTGTAAACGTAACGTTAAAACTTAACTCTAACTTAAATCTAAGAGACAGAGAGAGAGAGAGAGAGAGAGAGAGAGAGGGAGAGAGAGAAAGAGAATGAGAACACAATTCTGTGGTCACTGTGCGGAAAAGGCGGAGACATTTTATTTCGCAGCTTGGCTAAGGATGTGTGGAGCGATACAAGGTGTACACATAGAGTACGTTTTACTTTGGAGGCAACTCTGATAGGCCTCAACCTTGCTGTTTTTTTTTTTTATTGACTCGGTAGCTGTTATAATCAGAGGAATTTCCATCCGGCTATGCCTGCATAATTGCCTCGTGTACTATCACCGAGGCCACGTTCAGACTCGCAGATGCAAATCCCAGTTTTGAATTTAGATATTCCTTGTAGGAAAAGACAAAACTTTCACAAGCTTCAATGAAGCCGCGGAAGTTAAAACGAGTGCTCCGTGTCATCTGTTTGTTGAAGCGCCTCGAGTTGTTCTCCGTCACTGTGTGCCTGGTTGCCTTGTCGCTATGACAACCAAGTAAATGTATACACTTGTCCAAGTCAATTTGGTCAATTAAAAACATCACTTATTAACCAACACAGTCTCACGGCAGTTTGTGAAATAGTCATAAAATTTAATCTATTTGATTCGTGTACATAGACCCGAATTTCCCCTTTTTTTTCGTGATGCTCAGCACGACTTTCGGACGTGCGTTTTCCTACGAATGTCTAGTAACACGTGATGCACGTATCAATTTCCGCTTCAGTCTTTTCAAAATAAAACTACTTAGTTAGGTTTAGGAATATATCGACTTGGTTAGGCTTGGGCAACAGATTACTTAGTTAGGTTTAGGAAAAGATTGGGGTTTGGGTTAAAATAACCCCGGAAGTGCAGAAACCTTAGTTCGGAAGTTATGTGACAACAACTACTTCGTTAGGTTTAGGACAAGATAGTGGTTTGGGTTAAAATAACTCCGGAAGTGCTGTAACTTAAGTACGGAAGTTACGTGACAAATAAATCAACTTTGACTTGGGGACACGAACACCGGCCTTCTGGGCAAAAGTCTTGTGTTTTTTGACCCACCCATTCACCTTGACCTCTATACTTTCTAGTTCACAATTACGTGAATTAAAATATTAAACGAAAAAAATTTTAAATTTGTGTCTCTGTACACGAATCAATACATTACATTTTTTGTGACTATTTCACAAACTGCTGTGCGGCTGGGCTGTATTAACACATCAGATTAAAAGCGTTAATTGGATTTGCCTGCTGTGTGAACGTTATCGTAGCTAACGGTGATGTCCAGGTATAATGGCTTGGTGGTGTCAGGATGGAGGATGACTATCGGTCTGTCTCTCTACTATGCTGGTGCAACTGATCATGGTGGAAGGCAGTGTGCTCTGTGGTGCTGGTGTGGTTTTTTAAGAGGACGGGTTGGTGGGGAGGATTTCTCCAGTGATCATTTGGCTGAAAGAGAGAGAGAAGAGAGAGAGAGAAAGAGAGACAGATACAGCAGCTGTGCTGCCAGCTCAAATCTGAAATTCACGGAGCTATGTGGAACCGGACCTGATCTCATGTTTGTACTCCCGAAACAGGAGGGAAAAATAAGGTACTTCTTTGTGCTGTATGAAGTGATTTAGAGGTATGCAAAAGGTGGGTAAACTCTGAAGGTTAGTTGGTGATCACCACAAGGCAAACAAGCATCATAATGCAATATGACGTCAACTGCAAACTATGCATAAATATTATTTTACATTTATTAATACAGTTGGGTAAACTGACACCCTCTGCTACATGATGACGGATTCATGATCTGATTTGAGCTGGCAGCGTAAATTCAGCAACTGATAGCTCTAATGCCACATACAATAACTGTAACATTTATATATATATCTATATATCTATATCTATAAATATATGCTTCTGTATACTGTATATTTGTATTACCGACCTCTGTGAGGCACATTAACATGTCAGAATTGCTATGCCAGCGGTTTCCCTGTCTGAGCCATGACCCGGTTGCAGCATGGCTCTCATTCACAGTGATAGTGAGCAAAGTACGGTACGAACACGAGCCGGCCTGGAGGTGGCCGGCGTGAAACTGTACTGCTTGATCATCCTATTGCTGTGTGTGTGTGTTGCTGCTGCGTTGTGTGTGTATATCCCTGTATACTCAGTGCTTACGGTTCTATTTGAATACCCTGCAACGTAGATTAGTAACACTGAGAGTGGCGGCACCTGAAGGCCATGTCACAGTCCTTGTTGGCTTCAACAGGTAATCGAGAGATGAGTTAACGGACCGTGTGTGTGTTTTCATGTGTGTGTGTGTGTGAGATATTTTAGAGAGTATTGTTAAGACTGCTAAAGACAGGCAGGAACAGGAAAGATGTGGGAGAGGGAGGGGATAAAGGAAGGGGTTTAGGGCTACTAAGGGATACAGACATTGTGGTTTTAGTGCAACAGAAAAAAACCTGATAGTTACTTGTAGTGGATGGCAATTTGGGATATGGTTGGTGGAGCTTATTTCAGCAGTGTTTAATTCATGTTGTAAGTTTCTGGGATAGGACGGTCGCTCAGAAAGTCTTTAAATGGTGTCCATTTCTGCTGCGACGGCGAGGGAAGGATCTGGAGATGTACTAGTATGCGCGAGAACAAGGGTCCATTTTTTTTGTGCAGCGGATTTTTTTGTGTTGGCTTGGCCTGAGTCACAACGCTATACCCGCCACAGTTGCTCGCTCGCCGTTTTCCCTCCCCTCGCCCGGGATGAAACCATATCCACAGGCGAATACTGCTGACTCACTTGCTGTTTATTCATCTCCCAGTCACCACCCACAATAGTCCGTTGGCCTGACCCAATCGGGCCAAAATGGCTTCCACTGGAGTCCCAGCTTCCAGCTGTCCCCTGACAGTTTCCTTTAAGTTCAAACGGCACACTGTGATGTCACAAATTCACCCCCGCCCTCGGTGGTATTTTTGGGTTCCTAAAATAAAAATCCAAAGTGACTGTTGGTCCCTCGTGGTGTGTGATAAAAATGAAAAAATGGTTGAGAAGATGACACAGTCTGCCATGTCAGCCGTCACGTGTTGATCCACGGCCCGTTTGAAAGACCTGCTGTACACTGTCGGCACAATCAACGGGTCCATGTTGGCAACTCATTTGTGCACCGTGTGTACATATATATCTATATCTATATATTTATATATGTGTGCGTGCATGTCAGTGTGTTGCAGACAGAGGGGCAGCTGCACTGAGATGAGAGGTGAGGTAGAATCTGTCGGTTTCAGGCGGGATTTGAAACAGGTAAAGGTGACAGGAGAGGCCTCCCCTCACCACCATCTGACAGCGCTGAACCTATCACAAGACGGCGGAAGGTGAGGAGGCGGGGCTACGGTGTGATTTAACAGGACAGGGCTCCGATGAGAACACGTACTCGCATACAAACACGGAGACAAGAATTGTGGTGCAGCCACAGTGGTTATTGAGGAGGAGGAAGAGATGAGTAATAAAACAACTGAGGTAATGCATAAAATAAAAAACAACTGGGTGTAATATGCATGTGTGTGTGAGGTAATGAAAACAGGAGGTATGTGTCGGAGAGGTATTCTAGCAATATATATTATATATATTCATATACTGTATGTGAGAACTCTAGATTACTTGTCAGTGTTAATGTAACATGATGCAGTTTTTCCGAGTCACGTATTGTGATTTTAAAAATTTCTTATAATTACTTAAATTTGTAACCTAACTATTTTTCTAAAGTACAGTGAGGGACACTGTACAATAAAGGTAGTGGAAACACTTCCTATGCAGCCTATAGCTACAATACACTTTATTTTGAAAAATGCTCATAATGTATCATAAAAATACAATTATTATCTTAGAAGTAATCTCTACCCATTTTGCATGAGGTGTTGATATGAATCTATTGTCAACAGAAAAATATCAATTATAGCCATTTCAAATAGCTGAAGTTTAGCAAGTAATGTTTGCTATGCTCACCATCTTAGCATGATAACATTAAAGGCATTTGTTCATAAACCAAAGTATTGCAGAAACTGGAATTTTGACCTGATCAAAAGACATTGCAATTCATCCTCAGAGGACGTGCTCGACTTCGCACAAAGACTGGCAACAGTGGGAAACAGCTAGCCTAGCTTTGTCCTAAGGTAACATAAACCCACCTGAGCCCGGCCAAGACAAAGTCCGGCACATAAACTAACACCCCGTAAACCCACAGCGTGTAGTATTTACATTTTGGGCAGAGCCAGGCTAGCTGTTCCCCTCTTTCCAGTCTTGGTGCTAAGCTAAGCTAACCAGCTGTAGCTTCATATTTTTGAGAATGGTTGTATCCATAGAATTAGAAGAGGACGTATATTCCCATTCAAATCAACTTAGCAGGATGGTCAGACCCAGCCAACATTTGTATGTGGGGCCCATGTGGGTAGTAAATGGGCTGAAAAATGGGCCCTATATGGGATTGTCCATGGGTTCCATTATAGCCCCATGCCAATTGCTCTTGTGGGTTTCATGCAGGATTTCATGCAGGATTCATGCAGGATACAATGGGTGTTATATGGGCCCAATCTGGGCAACATAAACCAAAACCCATCTCGGCCCCAGGTTGAAGTTCTATGTGGGAACTACATGGGGACTACATGGCCTGAAATATGGGTTGTAAGTGGGTTTGTCCACAGTTTCCATGTTGGCCCCATGCACCAACTTCCCAGTAGTTACCCAACTAGGACCCACATGGGTAGCCCACATGGAGAGCCCATATGGGATCAACTTAGTTGACCCAAGTGGGCGCCATTTGTGTTGCCCATTCTGAGCCCATGCACTAATTTCCCATTAGTGACCCACCTAGAACCCACTTCCCACTTTGACCTACTTAGTTGATCCAAGTGGGCCCCAGATAAGATGCCCATTTTGGGCCCATACCCACTTGGTACCCAGGTACCCCCAGCATAACCCATGTGGGGCCCACATAACCATGTTGGCTTGGGAGTGGGACCCATTTTTAATTGTACTGTTGCCATTGCGCCTGTTGTAGCGGGCTAACTTCCGTATAAACTAAACCAACTTAAAGGAAGTTGCGGACTCACTGAGGTGAGGTTTTTCAACTAAAATGAGCATTGGAGTTATAATTCACGTTACGAAGCATAGAGAGCCGGACTAAATAAGTCAAATTAAACAACTTAATGCTTCATCCACACACTCGTCACACTGTCACAGCGTAGGAAAGCGCATTACTATCGGCAGATGAGTGACAACTTTGTTCGGCTCATTTTCTGTAACCAGTGTAGCATTAAAGCAAGCTAGCTAGCTAACTAGCGGACAGATGGCTATTTAGCTAGCTAGCTATCGGACAGATAGCTAGTTAGCTAGCTTGTTAATTCTGCCATGAGCCGAACAACGGCCCCTCTAGCTAACTAGCTAGCCATCCGTCTCTGGAGCTGCGTCCGTTCTCTTCCCGGCGAGCTGTAACCACACTTTACGGCCCCACTGACGGGTGTTGTCACCATAACAACTAACAACAATCGCCATTTTCTTTTGTAAATTACCACGGAAAACAGTTCAATGTCAACGTTACACTCCTATTCTATTTCTATGGTGGTATCAATCTTCTCATCTTACTCTCAGCAAGAAAGAAAATAAGTGTATTTCCCAAAATGCCGAACTATTAATAACCATACCTGTCTTATGAATGCAGTTATAAGACACAGTAATGCACATATCAGCTGTTGTAATGCATTAGAATGTGTCACGCAGGTACGTAGCTATATATAAATAATACATTGTAGATAAGGGCTTCATACGAAGTGTTCCGACTGTATCTTCTAACACTAGCAGAGAGGTGCATGGGTGACAGAAGACTGCATGGCTGCATGTTTTCTTAACAGACTACCACCACCCACACAATAATATGGAAATACATGTTACGACATTATGAGGTAAGAGTGTTGGGGTGTGTTTTGTGCACATGTGTCTCTGTGTGTACGTGAGACAGAGAGAAACGGAGAGGTCAGTACGTGGGGGGAGGTAGGTTGACGAACACTCACGGGGCCACGGCAGACTGAGGGACGGACTGCGCGGTCAGACGGAGGACGGTAATGTAGTTAAGGTGATGCACGAGAGATGGCTGGGGGTCGTCTGAGGAGCTAATGGTAAGGTCCCAGAGATTATTGAGGTGCGAGGAGGGTGTGGGGGGAGTAGAGACATAACCGAGCCCCTCAGTTTGCATTAGTGTAGGTGCAGAGTACAGCTGTTTGACCATACAGGTGCAAGAGGTGTTAACGGATGAGATATTTGTGTTTGCATATGTTTGCACTGTACGTTCCCGGCAGTGTGTTCGGAATCTAAATCTGTGAATATCTACAACAACTTTGTACTCTGTGTGTGTGTGTACCTCTCAGAATGACAGTGTGTTTCTCCCTGGTGAAGTCGATGTGTGTTTGCTGGTGGCAGGCGGTGGGTCTTTGAGGAAAAAAAGGGACAAAACAAAAAGTTTACAGGGCACGTTCACACTGAAGAAGAAGAAAAAAAAAATCCAGTTTTTCTTCTCCTCTTGTTCTTTTCCCCAACCGTCCTCTTCCGCTACCCCCAAATCCCTTTCCTTTCCGTGTTCCAGGGTTCTTTTAAGGGGTGGGGGGAGGGTGCCGCGGTTTCAACGTTCTTAACGTCACACGTCCTGGTCTTCGAAGACCTCCAGAAAGAGCGGGGGAAACAGTTCGTTGGGACACTCCACCTTCATATGGAGGAAGCGGCTGGCGTGGCAAGCTCCGATCATGCGCAGGTCCGTCACCTTCATCAGCAGCTTGGGCCAGAAATGGGGAATGTTGTGCTTGCGGCTGTTGATGTAGTGCTCGAACGCCAGCAGGTAGGCCTCTTGGCACTGCTCGATCTTCTCCACGCTGGTCAGCCCTGAGCGGTCTGGGAGGATAAGGAAGAGAGGAAATGTTACATTTGTTTGCTGCGACATTTCCACCTCATCTTGAAGCAGAAAGGAACTTTCCAAAAAAAACTAGTTTTATTCTTGTCTTGTGATGAGATGACCTAGCAATCATAAGAAAAATAGCAAACCTGTTTTCTTTTTAACTAAGCAAGTTCTGGGTATGTTTATTCCTGTACTAAAAAGAGTAGAGAGATGACAGCACTTGCGGGTGCATTTCCATCCATCTGTTTTTATGTGCATTTTCAATTTGTGCATGAAAGAAAATTCAGTTTGGGTGGAGAGTTGACATAAAATAGCTTGCAAATAAATGAAAGAATGTAAATGTATCTGATAGGGCTGTCAATCGATTAAAATATTTAATATATATTTTATTTGTTCATAGTTAATCATGATTGATTGCAAATTAATCACACATTTTTTATCAGTTCGAATTGGACCTTAAAGGAAGATTTGTCAAGTATTTAATACCCTTATCAACATGGGAGTGGGCAAATATGCTTGCTTTGTGCAAATGTATGTATATATGTATTACTGGAAATCAAGCTAGTATGACATGGTTGGTACCAATGGATTCATTAGGTTTTCTAGTTTTGACTAGATTGACAGCCCTGGTATCTGATTTTATTTAGGTGATACCAGTTCATTAAAAAACATGCCTGGATAGGGCACAATCCTGATCCTGATGCTCCTGCGGTTCAATTTTGGACTTCTCTTATAAAGGCTTTTCTAAAATATCGGACTAAACTGAAATGGACCAGTGGAAGAATTATCCGAACCTGGCGTGTGTTACTTAAGACCAAATCCAAACACCCGATCCAAAATGTAGTTGACCCAGACAGACCCAAATATAGAGACCTTGTTTGCTCAGATCCATTTGGTCCAGTGACACTGATCCAGAGTCACAACAATAGAACAGGACTCTAGCAGGACCTGATTAAGCTGAAAATTATTTGTACCCAGCTGACCTCTAATCCCTCGTAATTCTAACAGGAGTAATCTGCAAGATCAGTGTTTTTCCAATTTTAGTCAGGTTTGTGGTGTGACTTGTGGGCGATATTGTGTATGTCTTGAAATTTGAATTTGTAAATTCACTCTCCATCGGTGCTTGTGTCAAGTACCCAGCTCTTGCCCTTGATTTACCCTGTTCAGTCCAAATAAACAGCTTGAATCATTTCAATTGACAAAAGTCAGAATATAATAAATGTTTATGTGAAAATATTGTCACATTCCTCGTAGTGGGTCTCTTTATTCGCAGTTTGAAGACATCCACCCAGCCTGGGTGTCTTCGTGGGACCGTTCCAGAGACAGTGACAGTCTAGGATGGGTTGTGCAGTGACGGGATTAAAGGCAGATTAGACAAGATTATCTTCATTCTGATTGTTTAGGAGGCACAGGAATTTAGCCTGGCCTGTCTATGGAGGACGGAACCAGCCAAAATAAAAATAAATGAATAAATAAATAAATGACTTGATAAATAAATGAATATGTCATTAAAAGTAGCAAAAATAATAGTTATAATAAATGTATGAATTATAGGATAAAATGTGAAATAAATTGATATTTCTGTTTTAGTTTACTTTTTTATGTATTTACATTTGTATCAATTCCCTTATTTATTTACTCTTCTGTTTAATTTCCCCTTTTATTTATTTTGCATTTATTTTTTATTTATTTATCTATTTTTGCATTTTTTATTTTATATTTATTTTTTAAATATATATATATTTATTCAAGTGTTGAAACATTTATTTAACGATTTATTCAAACTAAAACAGAAATATAAATATATGTCACATTTCATCAATTTATCCATGATTACATTTATTTTTAATATTGTTTTTGCTACTTTTAATGGCACATTTATTTATTTATTGAGTCATTTATTTATTTATTCATGTATTTTTGATTTTGGCAGCTTCCCCCCTCCATACCTGTCATGGCAAAAACAAGCACTTTTAGTGGACGTAAATGATGGTGCCAGCTTGGCAGTTATTAGATACCTTATTCTGTATTTGCCAGTATCTTTTATTTTAACTTAGAGGAAAACTCTGCTGACTGTAAAGAAGTGAGGCGAGAATAAGAATAACAAAATGCTAAAACTAAAACAACACCAGAAGTAACAGGAATGTGAATAAGAAAACTAAGTTAATCTAAATATTGACATCTTTACATATCAAAAGTGTATACATGCAGCATATGATAACATGACTTATTCCTCACCTGAGCTCATGAGCAGCACTGCCTGCATCAAAGCCACCTCCGAGTCATCCAGGTTGAACTGAGCTAGGCTCTTGCCCAGATCAAAGATGGCGTCCGACACCACGCCCAACCCGCCGTTCTTCAGCTGCTCGCGCTTCACCGCCATCTCGCCGTTTAGCGTCAGCGTCTCGCTCTCTGGATCGTAGCGTACGGCGGCGCGCAGCGACATGATCTCCATGCAGCAGCCTTTCAGCAAGATGATCTGGTCTTCACAAGGCAGCTGGGAAACACCATGACATATGAGGGCATCAGAAAATAATGGATCAACAGGAAATGACATGGACAGAATTTCAATCTAAAAGCACGCCACTATTTGAAAACTGTTCTCATTTACTTTTACACAAATGCAAAACACATTATGGCTTATACTAGAACTTAGATTCAACATAACCTCTGAAGGATATGTGACAGACATCACCTGATATTGAAGGAAGGTACTTAGGTTACTTCATTTTTTACTTACGGACTGTTGTGCAAACTGCTGAAATATGCAAATGTACCATTAATTAGCCCTCAGCAAAAGGCAAAGCTGAAGAAAAAGCTACCTTTGAAATGAACAGTAAGATGTAGTATGTGGCATTAATTATCTTGGGGAGCTTCCTTGCACAGGAAAAAAAGGCTATCTTCTATTCATAACAAATCCCCTGACACACTTTATGTAAGCGGGAAGCCCCTACAATATACATGATGGCTGCTGCGCTCAGTAAGGTGGAACCACAGCCGCACACACACATCGTTTCTGCAGAGAGCAGTGATATCAGTGAGTCATCACATCATCCAGGGAGGGAAAGAGAGAGGGAGGTGGGAGGATGGGGGGAACGGGTTCATTATTATTTGGTGTAATAAGAGCTGACAAGCAGCATGACAAAGGCTGCAGGAAGAGGAAGTACACTTAACGAGCTCGCTAGTTGGTTAACAGCGTTCATGAGACGAGCCCGGAGTTAACGAGAAACAAATAAACAGAAGCTGTGTCTCACATCACTGCCAGCTTTCCCCACTTAGTGCACTACTGTCTGTCTTTTATTTGAGAGTCCAAATGTTTTATAATAAAGTGCCTTACACCAATTGAACCATAGAATGTTTCTACTTTTCATTATTAATTAACTTTGGCTTTAAAACTTAACCAACACATTCTCACTCTCAACTCGTCAAATACCGGCACTTAGTCAGTGCTCTTCAGCATTAGAGGCCGACGCACGGGGGAACCCTCTTGCGTTACTTTTGGATGGACCAGGGATGGCGAGTCAATATACGCTCGTTACGTGCATTGTGTCCTTTCAAAATAAACTTCTATTTTCACAGGAAGTAGGTTTAGGCAACACATCCACTTAGTTAGGGTTAGGAAACAGTCGTGGTTGACATTATCTTCACTGACTCACGGGACTGACGATACTAACGACTCACGTGACTCACGGGACTGACGATACTAACGACTCACGTGACTAGCGACTCACGTGATTAATGACTCACGAGACTGACAATACTAACGACTCATGTGACTAGCGACTCATGCGACTGACGATACTAACGACTCATGTGACTAGTGACTTACGGGACTGACGATACTAGCGACTCATGTGACTAGTGACTCACAGGACTGACGACACTAACGACTCACGGGACTGACGATACAAGCGACTCACGTGACTAGCGATTTACCTGACTCACGAAACTGACAATACTAACGACCGCTGAGGTTGCCAAAAACGTAAGCACTAATGATACGGTGAGGCACTCTGAAAGCATCCACAAGTTTTTTGTAAACTACCGTGTACTGAGGATGTTGATAGACTGGAATCCACAAATATATTTGAGTGTTAAAACACACACACACAAACACACATACCACCCACTGAACCTACCTCTGCAAACATGGGCAATTTCTTGGCAAAGTCGACGACGCGCGTGATGGCGGGGGTCATGATCTTGGTGAACTCGCTGAAGGCTTCCAGGTCCACCTTGTCTCCGTCGGAGGTGGGCACGATCGGACCCTGGCCGATATCGTCCGGCTAGAAACAAGACATCACACACAAAATGTCAGAAGGAAATTAATAATACATTGGTGCAAGTTTGCTGAATGACGTCCGCTTTGAGACAAGTTTGAGATGTCGACCACTCAGCATCATCAGTCACCAATCAGTCATGTTTTTAATTGAATGTCTGTTTCTATTACACGTGTTATGTCCTGTGATGTATCCCTCCATAGTTTGATTTCAGCAGATCACAGCCAATCCAAAGTGTGTGCATTTCTAATGTGCGTGTAATAAAAACTGAATTTCCCCAAGAGGAATAAAAAAAATGAATAAAGTACTTCTTTCTTTCTGAAGCCGTGAAGTAGCTGTAACAACAGACAGCTTCAGTGCTCTGATTGGCCTCGCCTGCTGTGTCACTTGCTCCCCAAAATGGAATCAGCTCTTTTCTCTCGGGCGTCCATCTCTTCTCTGTTCGCCTTGGACTACTCGTCGTCCCCCACCCCCGAGCAATTTTTTTTAGCAGACCTTTCAAAAACTGTACTCGACTATTAACTTGTCTTTGCCTGCATGAAATGGTTGCCTGGTAACTGTCACTTGACCTTTGTCTCAAGGTAACCATCTGCGGCGTACGGCCGACACATGCATCTGCACATGGTACCGATTCACATGGGACGACACAGAGGGAGTCGCTGATGAAAAGGAGTGCTGTCAAAAAAGGCTCCTTTTGAAAATGAAAAGAAATTCACCTTCTTTCATGTGCTAGCTTGATTTTTGAAGTGGAAACAACTTTCAACATGCTGTGGGCAGAACATTTTGGAGTAATGAGCAAACATAAAAGACGGAATGAACTACTGTGTGGATACTGCAAGTAATTAAGAGAAATCAGAATGACAGATTCAACCAGTGTGATGAAGGCTTGCATGCTGTAATCCTGAAGAGTCGCCTGATTTAGACGCCTATTCATGAAAATATGACAGAATGAATTACTTTTCTTGGGGAAGTTTTTCGTTATGCTTTCGTGGATTAGGAAACAGACAGGAGTACCAGCACGGGAGCAAAGCGATGTAGTGCTGTGGACGGGGGCAGCAACAAAACGTATTTTAGACACCTAAAGAAATCAATATCAGTTTAAGTGTGCACTGCTTTACCTTGCTGTGAGACAGCCCTTTCAGACGGGGACCTGAAGCCATTATCTATGCTCTCTTCAAAGCCACCAGTCCTTTGACAAAAACAGTAATTTTACCTTGCAGAACACGGGGGTTGCTGGTCTACCGCTGCCTCGATCGGTTAGTTTGTTTGTGTGACATTATGTTGTAGAGGGTTAGTTCGGCTTCACCGAAATCACACAATAACACAAACAAACTAACTGATTGAGGCAGCGGTAGACCAGCAACCCCCATGTTCTGCGAGGTAAAATTACTTCTTTTGCCAATGGAGTCTGGTGGCTTTCAAGAGAGCATAGATGGATTTAACGGCTTCGCTTCCCCGTCGAAAATAACTGTCTGACGGCAAAGTTAAGGGGTGAAAATATTCTAAATACAGCATATACTAATGCTGATATTGATTTTTTAGGTGAGCCTTTCTTTTAGGTGGCTAAAACACGTTTTGCTGCCGGCCCCACAGCAGTACACAGCTTTGCTCCTGTGCTGTTGCTCCGGCCTGTTTCTCTAAACTAAGGGTGCGCCAACTACCATTTACTGTAGGTAATGCACTGACTATGGATAAGTACCTCATACAACCCCACTACTAAAAATCAGAACTATCTCTTTAAGAGAATTTCACATTGGAAAGTGATAGCATGAGAGATGTCTGTCTGCTCAAAACTAGAAGCTTACCAGGAACTTGCGCTTCTGTTTCCAGCTGGAGCCCTGGGCGTTGGTGTTCCGGTGGGCCTCGGTTACCATTCTGATAAGATCCCACTCTGCGGTGTTTGGCTCCGGCCTCGTCTGTAACGTCTTCACCATCTCCTCCCTCTTCCTCTTCTGTCGGTTCTCCTCGATCAGACGCCGCTTGGCCACGCGCTTCGAATCGTCCAACACCACTGATATGGGAAGAGGACAATAAAACGAGTTAATGCTAAATGACACGGCTAACATTCATCTATGCACCGTGAGTGGATGACTCATTCAGTCAGTGCTTTTAATCACAGAGCTTTGCTATCTGAGCACTTGAATGCTATCGCTCTGCTTGGTGCATATTCAACATCACTAAAAAATGAACCACCTGAACCCCACATTTCCTGCAGGGACACAGACTACACTTGTGACTGTCAGGTCGAATTTGGTCCTGATATGACAACAGAAGAACATTTTTAATATAAAAAAATGTTACTAGATATTAGACAGTCTCAGAACTGAAGCTGGATTGACCTTCAAAACATCCAGTGAAATACTGACGGGAAGTCAGAATGAAATGTCAGATGTAACCCTAAATGCTAAAGGGACGTGTAAGGACTTTTTACTTTGTAGAGAGCTATTATTATATAAATTAATATAAATGTAAGAAACTCATCATAATACTAAATATTGTATGTACACAAGGTTGTATACAGTGTGGTGATCAGCAACATCACAGTAGAGCTACACTCAGACCACAAAATATATAGCAGATCTAGTTTGTTCTGTTGTATAATATGTATTTTTGGATATTTGAGGTGCCACTCAAATGCTTTTACAGGTTGCAAAAGAGATTGAAACGAGTGTGTGTGTGTTTGCATGTTGTGCTGTGAATCAAACTCAAGTAATATCATTTAAGTGCAGTGTGTTGGAAATGAAGTCCAGATTCATTCATTAAAATTTCACGAGGAATGGAACATCCATTTCTTTTATCCACAGGAGCAGCTGTGCTGCTAAATTAGTATCATCCCCAACATGAAATTAGATTACGTGTGTGTACCCTGTTATTATATTATATTATATTTGTCATCTAAAATCATCTACACGGACTGAGAGTTTTTGGAGAGGACTAGAAGTTAATAAGACCGATACTTTGGTAGTCGATGACAAAATTCCTTAAACGTGTCTGTACTCGTTTTTCTACAGTACTGCAAGTACAGAACGTACCGTCAGGGTTCGAGACTAACGGTGTCTGGTCGTTGTCGTTGGGACAATAGAAAATGTGTTTGGGACGCAGTAAACTCAACATCGACGCGTCCTGGGGACGCACCCAATTTTTTCCCTGATAATGCCACATTGCAAACAATAAATCTGTGTTGAAATCGGCAGGACGAGAGCTAGTTAACGTTAGCTGTTAGCAGCCATTAAGCAGCACAGTCCTGCACGGAGCTAACCGCTAACAGCTAACAGCGTACATTGTGATGCGTTCAGGCTCTATTCCGTAAAAATGTCACATCCCTAATAAGACTAATGCTAGTGGTTCTATGAGGCTCTACTCTACGCTAAATGCTAACAAGAGCATCCTAACATAGCTGTGCTCCTAAGATAGCTAAAAATATTTCTACCGTTTATATCTACATAGGGAGCGGGTCATCTTCACGAAGCCGGCCGCCATGTTTCTACAGTAGCCCAGAACGGACAAACTTAACACTGGCTCTAGATAGGGCCATTCACGCTTTCACATCTTTGCATCAGCCACCGTAGTTCTCCTACATGCTTGGCACACGGGAGAAGTCTCAGTTGGTTGCAATCTGCAACCTCACCACTAGATGCTACCAGATCCTACACACTGCACCTTTAACCTCATGGATCTCTTTGTAAATACTGGGAGTAATAAGAATACAAGAACTTATAATAACTCACAGTCCATGGCCATGCCCACAGCGATGCACTTCTTAAAGCGACACAGCTGACACTGGTTGCGGGTGATCTTGTCAATGATGCAGCAGCTTTCATATTTACAGGAGTAAGCTGGATGGAGGTTCTTCTGGATGGTCCTGCGGAAGAAACCCTAAAGAGAGCAAAGGAGAAGAAGAAAAGACAAAGGGAGAGACTGTAAAATAAAGGAAGGAAGAACAGGGCAAAATAAAACCTCCACAGAGATAGTAAGAGCATTCAGAGATTGAGAGAATTATGCAACTCCGCAACCTCAAAATTAAATCCATCAATTGAATGTTCTTGTATTCTGATTAGCATAAAACAAGTGCATTCAACGGCTCATATCACATGGCAGGCTGATGATTGCATGGCAGGAACCCGCTTGCCAAGAACGGTTAAGTAATGAAGTGATGCCGTGACTGAGCGTCTCTTAGCAACCGCTTTTGTACAAGACAGTTGGGGAGCAGTTTGATTAGAATCACACTCTGGAAGTGTTTCACAAAGACATGCATTTAAGCAGAGAAGAATCGGGGAGGGAGGTAGGAAAAGTGGCTCTGCTATGTTGTAAAATCCTTCTGAACACATAACTGCATAGCGAGAAAGAAAACCTTATATCTATATTTATACCATGCCATGCACCAGCCTGCCTCAAGACCTCCACCATCATCCCTGTCCCCAATAAAACAAGGACCATGGGACTTAACGACTACAGTCCCGTCCTCCTGACCTCTGTGGTAATGAAGCCTTTTGAGCACCTTGTCCTGTCTCAAAACCATCACTGACCCACTCCTGAACCCCCTGCAGTTCGCATGCAGACCTAACAGGTCTATAGACGACGCGGTCAACATGGCCTTCCACTTCATCTTACGACACCTGGACTCCTAAGTGAATGTACGCGAGGTCCTGTTTGTGGATTTCAGTTCTGCTCTCAATACCATCATCCCATTTCTGCTACTGGACAAGCTCTATCAGCTGCATGTGCCTTGATCCACCTACAGGTGGATCACAGACTTCCTGTCTGATAGGAGGCAGCATGTGAAACATGTCTCAGACTCCCTGACCATCAGCACCGGTTCCCCCCAAGGCTGCGTTCTTTCCCCTCTACTCTTCTCCCTGTACACCAACATCTGCACCTCCAGTTATCAGACCATCAAGCTCCTGAAGTTTGTGGATGACACCACCCTCACTGGATTCATCTCTGGTGGGAATGAGTGCGCCTACTAGTAGGAGATTGACCATGTGGTGACCAGGTGCGGTCGACGGTCTAGTGTTAGTGCTTAGTGTTCAATGCTCTGAAGACAGTGGAGATGGTTGTGGATTTTAGGAAGAACGCAGCCCCTCCCGCCGCCATCACACTGTGTGACTCCCCAGTCGACACTGAGGAGTCCTACCGCTTCCTTGGCACCATCATCACCCAGGACCTCAAGTCAAAAAAGCGCAACAGAGGATGTACTTCCTGCCAAAGACAATGATGGTGCACTTCTACACTTCCATCATTAAGTCCATCCTCACCTAATCCATCACCATCTGGTACGCGGCTGCCAATGCCAAGAACAAGGGCAGACAGCAGCGTATCTTTTGCTCCGCTGGGAAGGTGATTGGCTGCCATCTGCTATCTCTCCAGGACCTGTACGCCTCCAGTAACCTGAGGCGGGCAGGAAAGATTCTCGCCGACCCCTCCCACTCTGAGCACAAACTCTTTAAACAGCTCCCCTCTGGCAGGAGGCTACGGTCCATTAGGACCAAAACCTCACGGCGGCAAAACGTTTTTTTCTCATCTGCAAGTGGCCTCATCAACAAGGCCCCCGACCCCCACTGACATGGACTCTTATTCCCCCAATAAACACTATAAATTATATTAACACCTTCATCCACGTCTATATGCGTTGACGCACACCTTTGAGACTATATCTCTGTACATCGCATATTCTTTTTATACTTCGTTCTGTGAACCTTTTCACATTCCTTGGACAATTAAGCACATTTCTGCACAAAACCTTTTCTTCTAAAAACTTCATTTAAATTCATATATATATATAGTTTTATATATTTTTACATATTTGTTATAGTAATGTTCTTCTATTTTATATTTATGTTTACTGATTTTTGCCAATGCTGGCTTTTATTTTTACTTTCTCTTACAGTGTTTATGTTATGCACCAATTCACCAAAGCAAATTCCTTGTATGCGAAAACCTACAGTACTTGGCATTAAACCGGATTCTGAATACAACAAGACTCTCGTGGGTTTCTGTATCCCCCAAAGTTAATTTCTGCTTTTCATCACCACAGCAGGATTTCAGTGTGCCTCATTTCCTGCGTGAGTATGGCAGAAGACATTTTTAGAGACCGTGGACAGGCTGCTCTGTGGGACGCCAATAATTGGATAATAAACCTCTGCTCAGCGGATACCAACAACTGCCATCAAGAGGCCTCCTGTCAAGCCATTACTGCACAGTGTAATAAGTATGAATTATTTAAACCAAAAAAAAAAGAAAAGGAAAATAATGTTCCATTTTGCTTTAGGCCTCGTTTCATGCATGCTCTAATAAACAATACAGACAACAAATCTTACCGTCAAATCATTTCAAAACTTAGTATCAAACCTGAATTCTGTATTCTTTATTTGGTATTCTAGTTTTTAGGACACTTTTTTGTGAAAGCCCACTTAACAACAAATTCAATATTCATTTCTGTTTGAATTGTGCTCAGCTGTTTTAGTAAATTACTGCACCTTTTTTGAGATTTAAACTTTATTCAATTTAAATTTTATATATTTCTGACCCACTTTTAAAGACTCACATTGGAACCAGTGGGCTTGGATGTCAGAGAGTCAGAAAGAGAGATGGACTAAGACATGTCGAAAGGTTGATCCAAACCAACAAATTCCATTCTAGTGAATACAAAAGGCTGCTGTAGGAGCCAGTAATTGGTTAATTCAAACAGGAAAATTAATTAACAATATGTGACAAGTAGCAAACGTTCAGACAGGAAGCCCGCTTTCTATTTTAATGCAAGAGTCAGCTGACTGTCACAATCTAATTGTGCCATGTTCTCTGTTAAACATTAATCTTATTGCTGCAGAATTTAAAATGGTTCCTTTTTGAGCTCCTGCATCTGTGATATGCAGCTCCAGGGAGTTAACAACTCATGAAAATCTAAATTTTACTGAGGAACTTTTCCCATTTCTCTTCAGCTTTGACTACATTGTGCAAAAACAATACACTTGGAGCTTGAACACCGAAGAGAATCACATATTGTTGTGTGTCAGAGGCACATCTGAAAGGCGGAATGAACTAATGTGTTGAAATTGCAGCACATTTTGTTCCGTGAGACGGATGACTAAACAAAGTTTCAGACAATTCTGCCAGTGTTGATTAGTCTCGAGGCTCAAAGGGTGATACTGTGACAGGAAATAAAGACACAGCATTGTACTTGTAATGAAGTGTAGAGCTAATTAGTCCTAGTATTGATAAGGAAAAAAGTAAAATCAGACCTCAGACGTACTTAAAGGTACAATGATTGTTTTTGTTGGCATGATGTCTGCTACTTCCGTGAAAAAAACGATGCAGCATAGTTGGATGGCAATATGGACCACTATTCTGTCTTTCAGAGGTCGTAGCAGGCTCAGTCTTAAAGCTCACTGATATCATATGAAACTAGAAAATCTGAGGAATCCATCGGTAAGAACGATAAATAATGCTCAAAATTTAAGTAAAATTTTGGTGAGGATAAACTGGCATGGCCATTTTCAAAGGGGTCCCTTGACCTCCAAGATATGTGAATGAAGATGAACAGAATGAAAACTGTATCTTATTAGATAAAACAGATGTTGACAAACCGCATCATTTGCAGTTGAAAAAAGGTAATAAATTGCAATATTAAGCATATCGCAAAATGTTTAAAATCGCAATAAGATCGTGTCGTGACTTAAGTGTCGTGATAATATCATATTGTCGGGCCTCTGTTGATTCCCATACAATTACTGGTTTGCGTGCTTACCTGGTCGCTACGTTTTTACAGAGGTTGACGCCCAGAAACGTCCCGAACACAGCAAAATAAGAAAACACAGGCAGAAGGCAGGGACTCTGCAGATACAGACACCGCCACACACTTCCAGTGGGTCAGAAGTGATGATTGAGAGGGATTATATTGGTATCAGTCTATACATTGTTTTGTTTTTGGCAAAATCCTACTCATTGTGCTTTTAAACAAGGCGGAGCTTTATTGTTTGTATTTTAAAACAGTATGTTTTTCTTTTAATGTTGCAAGAGAACAGGGTTTTATGAGGACTAACCGATGTGTTTGGTGAACATAACGCTATCTCGGATAAAGAATTTGGCTGGGGTTTCTGGAGTGTAAACTCATTTTGGTAGCATCCAGGACTGACTCTGTGGATACTCTAGTCATGAATGTTGCGTTTAAAAAAAAAAAAAATAACCTATAACTTGGGTTAAACAATTTTGAAAAAATATCTGATTGCGATTATTTTGACTCATACTAGAATTGTGATATGATTTCGTGATATTGGAGAGAATGATCATTTTTACATCATTATTCTCATTTTCATTGAAAAACATATTAAAACGATTATAGTGTGATTTTTTTTGCAGGGATCTGTACCAAACAAAGATGTTTTCTTAAGTCTGTAGAATATGATGTTTAAAGCAGGACATCTCTGCAGCACCACAATATTTAATTGAAAATGGTATTTTGACACACATTTCACCTTTAACAAATATTGCGATTAAAAGGCGGAAATACTGCGATTTGAATATTGCAGTTGGCCATATTGCGATCTTGGTAAAATTTTGATTAATTGTGCAGCCCTACCTAAAACCCCATAAAATAATGTAGTATAAAATGTCTCTGGTAGACAGTGAGCCAAGCATGCTAACATTTGCTAGAGCAGATAAACTTAATCCAGTTTAATCCATTTCTTACACTTTTGCTCTTGTATTTTTGGTTTTGGAAAGGCTAAAAAAAGGCCGTGCCTAAAGACTGCTAAGCTGTGACTGGACAATCAGTGACACAATCTGTGTCAAAGGTCATTTAGTAAGATGTTGTACTGTACCTTGCAACCCTCGCAGGTGATGCAGCGGTAGTGGTAGCCGGTCGCCTTGTCCCCGCACACCACGCACGGCTCATCCTTCTCCAGGTAGCTGGGGATGTACCCTGGAACAGAGACACTAAGAGCTATAGGAGAGGAGGAGGAGGTTGAAGAGGAAGACAGGGTGGAATGAGAGAAGAGTGAACAATGAGTGTGAGCGAAGGAGGCCGGTCGGACGGACGGTGAGGATGATGATGATGAGGTAAGGGGGGGGGGAGGGTTTGAGCGATGAGGGAGGTTCACCGGAAAGGAAGAGAAGAAGAGCGAGGAGGAGGAGATGAGGGGAAGGAAGAGTGGAGGAGGAGAGGGAGGAGGGGGCTGAGTGTTATCACAGGGGCCTTAATGAAGCTCTACTTTAGGGCCCCAAGAGACTGTGATCCAGAATCCAGGACTGGCAGGCTTTTCCACACACGCAGACATGATATCATGCCAGCTTATGAGGTTTACAGTCACATTCCCAGAATTCATGAAATATGCTTTTCATCTTGACTTTTCTTTTTTTCTCTCGAGAGGTGAAATGTTTGCCGGCTTAGCCCCTTGATCTTTTTAACTCACAATATGTATGGAACTCTACTCTCTAGGCTGTCATCTTGTTGCACAAGGCCTGACAGTCATCTGGGCATGCTCAGACGGGACCTTCTCCTCAAATAAACTGCCTACCTTAGAGTTTTTTGAAGAGCACAGACTTAGGAGCCATTCATTGAAATGCCTAAGCACCCCCTTTACCTGGTAGCGGCTAGAAGGGAGCCCGCAAACTGGGGAAACTTTTTGAAAGATTGTTAAGGTTAGGCACCGACCTTTTTTTTTTGCAGATCTCAGATCAAATTTTGCAGTTTGCGGACTCCCCTTCTAGACAAGACCCCTTCACCTCTACACCCACCTTGACAGACGAATGACCCAGTCACCTAATCACAGTTGTTTGCAGTGTCACAAACACACGCATGAGAGGCTTCTGGAAAGCCAAAGTGCTAAGAGCACTCCAGAGAAGGGAATTTATCGAGTGTCTCTTCTCATACTATACTGAAACCACAGTGAAAGTAGATCCATAGAGCAGAGTTAGACATCTAAAATAACTCCTGTCTGACCTCATTTTTACTTAAAAAGCTGCAACTGTATTTATCAAGGTGTTCAAATTGGAATTTTGGACCTCAGTGAAAGATACAAGAAATTTGTTTCACTTTTACTCCTAAATGCAGATGTAATAAATCCAGATATTTAATTTATTTTAAATTAAAAATACTAAGAGTAATTTGTTAGTGTTATTCTTTAGACGAATGAGTGCAAATGACTGCTGTTGCAATCTTAACAATCTGTCTTTTTGTCTGCATTTATCACTATTATATGGAAGACATAAAATGCCTTATTAAAACAAACAAAACAAAGACGAAATTTGAAATACAATACACTTTGTCATATGTATTTCCTTTTTAAGTATGCATCGATTGTGTCATAATTAAATTAAAAATCAAATAATTATCCTTTTAAAGTTTTTTTTTTAATAATTTTAAATATATTTTTCATTGTAACATGAATTTTCCATGCCACATTAAAAAAACAATTAATTAATTCAAGGAAATACTCATAAAGGTGTATTGTATTTATTTCAAAGAAATAAAATTTACTTAAAAAAAGAAAAGAAAAAAGGTCTAATAAGAATACGTCTAAAAAAAAAATACAAGAATTAAAATACTTAACTTTTAAAGAATGAACAATGAGGCAGATGTACATAGGATAAATCCTTGTGTCATGTCACATGTATGCTCACATGTGTGATGGGCATTTGTCTTTTGCAAGTACTTTATACATTTCTGATGATGAACGATTGACAGATGACAGATGAATAGACCGGTGACAGATAATGAGTCTAGTGTACGCTACCCTCCAAAAAATGGCGGCACGTCCCAGAATGCTCTGGGATTACCATTCCTTATTCTGTTTCTATGGGAGAGAGACTCAAAAAAAATCCTGATTCATCAGCTATATGTCACATAATAATGTTTAGTACGTAAAAACATCTGTATTTTATAGTGTTAAAAAATACTGATAGGTCCTTTAAGGAGAGGAATTTTACATCTTTGATTAAGCATGCAGGAATTGTTACTTTTATTGGTCATTTATGGGTAAATATGAATGCTAAATGATGTTTAAAACTGTAAATCACATTCATTTTGGTCCCAGTTCTGTACTTGGTCCTGTACCTTAAGAGGCCTGTCTACAGCTCTACTCCAACAAATCTCTTAAGCTCATGTTTTGGTCACCTAGGTGAGCTAATTTGTGCTCAACAAAGCCTCTGAAGGAAAATAATATAAATATAAAATGATGGGGAGGAGATTATCATAGTAATGACACCTAGGACTCCATTGAGAGCCCAGGGGAGCCCTCTGCGTAGTGATGGGCTACACCGAACACTGGCCAAATCTTCCAGCACATCAAAAGACCGAGCGTCTTAAAAGAGACCTTGAATTGTGTTCACTTGCTTGTTTGGAGGTGACAAAAACACAAAGAGGAGAAGGCGGAGATGATAAATCCTTACCAGACACGCTCTTCACCGAACACTGGCTGTTCTTACTCTTTCTCTTCGGCACATCTGGCCACCTGGGAGGGAGGGGGGGTAGTGGAAGAAGATGGGGGGTGAGGGAGAAAGAAAAGAGAGAGCAATGTTACAACGTGAAAAACATTGTATCTGTTAATCCACCACCGAACTCCACCCAAAAAAATTAATTAAACACTGAAAGTTCTCACAGCCAAAGGTGTTTATTTGCAATAAATAGTGTATATAATTTGCAATGATACAAAACAGACAAGAAGCAGCAAATCCTCACAAGTTAGAAGCAGGAAACATTAACTTTAACAATCAATCATTTAAGTCATTCAATTGTATAATTAATACAATCATCAGTTCCTCTATCAAATATGTACATTTCACTACTGCCTCCGTGTTTTCATGACAGGAGAAAGATAGCACAGAGAAAAAAAAGTTTTCAATTATCTTGTTAAAGCAACTAAACTGAACCGAAACTTAAAGCTGCATCAATAGCTTGTTTGGCCACTTGGGGGCAGCACAACAAGCTGTAAACACAACACTGACGAAGGAAAACAGTGAGCTAAGAGAAGCTAAAATGCTACACAGAGCTACGTAGAGCTGCAGAGTTGGTTGATAATTCTCTGTGGATTCGTCACTAGAATATTACAAACCATTCTTTATACAAAAATGCTGATTAGTGCAGCTTTAAGCTAACCGATTCTTGTCTCACTCTGCAACCAATGCAATATGCTACTGACCAGTGGCTGATTTAAAGCGGCAGTAGGCAGAATGTTTTTGGCATCATCGGGCAAAAAATCCATAGTAACCTTTCAGCATATTGTAATTCAAGTGTTCTGAAAGAAAACTACACTTCTGCACCTCCTCATGATTCATATCTGATCAGTGCTGCCTAGTTTGACCGGAGTTTGCGAGTGATTGACAGCTGCTCAGAGACGGCAAGGCTCCACCTTGGCTCTGATTGGTTGTTTTCCTCCGGTCTGTGAAATCTTGCAGATGACCTGTCTCATGCACTACTGTCAGGATATAGTGACCGTTTTATAAAAAACTACTTTTTTTAATCATATTTGCTCCAAGCTGCCTACCGCTGCTTTAAGTTAAGTAGTTGCCCGCTGTATGTGACTAACCGCTTATAGACAATCTTGGTCCAAAGTTCAACAGCAGCCTTTTCTACACTAACAAACAACAAAAAGGATGGAACGGTCTTGTGTCAGATGTTTTGTGAACTAGCTGGTGGCATGCTTAGCTAAAGTCCGCTTGGCTGAAGATTAGTCGCCCCTAAACAGCTGGACGTCTGAGTCGTTATTCTCTTTCCATATGATCTCTTCCTTCTCTCCTGCCGTCTTCACTTTTGCTTTTTACTTGTCCCCAAAAACTATATATTTTTTTCACTTCCAATCACATATCCAATTTTAAAATGATTAATATACAGAGGTTATTTAAAGCCTAGCACATCTTGTGCTCTCACTGTCTGTTTGGAATACTGAGAAACAAATGAATGAATGAATCATACCCATACCAGGACATGTTCGCACATACTCCGCACATATGGAGACACACACACCAGGATATAGATAATTCCTTCACTCATCTCTTCCCCACGTCCTATCTCTTTCTATAATTCCCTATCCTTCCTCTTTTCTCACTCTCACAGGATGGAGTCTGCATTCGCTCCTGGCAGCAGATTTGGATTACCGTCCTCTCTCCCTCCCTTTTATCTGTCTATCCCCATGTCTGGCTGTTTGCTCCACACCCCCATCCTTTCCCATTTCCCTTCTCTCCTCCGTAAAATCTCTTTCTCTGTCCCTCCCACTTTGGCTACTCCCCATTTCTTACTATACGCTCCTTCAACTTTCCTTATTTCCTCCCAAACATTTCTGTTTTCCCCTCTCCTCTCCTCTCCTCTCCTCTCCTCCCTAGACTTCCATCAGCAGTATTCTCTCTGTTCTCGCTCTCCTCCCTCCCTCCATTCCTCTCTGGCTGTCAAATCCACTTTCCTCTTCCAATCCAAAAATAAAAAAAAAAACCTCTGACGTCTCTGTTTCTGTTCTTGGTGCTCTTCACGGTCGAGCAAACTTATTAATTCTATTGCTGTGCACATGGCCAGGCAGTAACATGGTGGGAAACTGTCTGCTCTGGTCTCTGATTACTGCTGTGAGGTGAGCTACTGTAACAGAGACCCCACATTATCATTTCTGCCGCTATTAATTCAATCAATTACATTTTATGACGCTTGTGACAGTGTTGACAGTGTTTCCACAACATGAGGTAATTAAGCAAATTCATTGAATGGTGGTGGGGGGTGTAAACGCTGGAGGTCTAGTGTCCATTTATGCAGACACACCAATTGAAATAATTCTTTGGCTGTGCACAATGAGTCAAAACAGACATATTGTGTGCATGAAAAACACTGTAATACTAGGATCTACAGTAGAAACACATCTTTAAAAACGGCGAGACAATGTGCTCTGTGCAATTTAAAACTGCATTAATTCATTCTCACCACTAGGGGGCAGCAGAACCGGCTGAAACCACAATATCTGACATATTATCAACTTAGCACTTTTTTTTTTTATGGTGAACGTGCTAGCAAACAGTTGCTTATTTACACCTGAAGAAGAATCAGAAACATCACAATAGAGTGCTCCAGGGATGATGTATTTTTGTATCGCCCTGGTTCCTTCGACAAAAAGCCAACGTGATTTTTCCCTTGGGTTTTGGATTATTGCAGAAAATAAACTCTCTGGCAAACACATGTTTATGATATTTATGATATTTTGTTCAGCAAGATAATCTTAACAAATAAAACACTTCTATGATTTTTGAAGCATGAATGCAATCGCCAGAAGTAAAAAGCTAACGTTAGGCTATAAACTAACTACACCACGGTCGCGTGAGTGCGAGTATAAACGCAACAAGGCTGTAAAGGTGGACGAGTCGGTGTGATGACGTTTAGTAGTCTCATTTAGCCACTTGTTAGCAACCGCCTTTCTTAAGACATAAAATTTACGAGTGGACTATTTATTGATGTATTCTATGTCATAGAACAAAACGTTAAAATCTCTTAAGCTTGTGTTAACCACATACCTTATTTCAGGCATCTAACTAAAAACCCATTAAAAAAAACCCACTGACTTCCAGACAAGGGAACCGGGAGTGCTAAAATGCTAACTCATTTCTGGGTTTTAGAACTCATTCCTCTAGCACTCTAATTGCATTTAGTTTATGTCCATCTGACACATCCAGTCCAGTATTTACTCTTATTTTTTTGCTCCATTTTGGTCTCCACCAACTCTACAAGGAAATGTCTGACTCTTTAGCTGCTAAATGCTCCACTATGCTCACCTGCTAGTTGCTAACTTTGTCGGTCTGCTGCTTTGCTGTGGGAAGATAGTGTAGATACTCAGATACGTAGATACTGGCATCATATGAAACTATAAAAAAACCTAAGAAAGGAGGCTAAATAACGCTCCAAAGTCACGCTAAATTTTGGCGAGGAAAAACTGCCATGCTGATTTTCAAAGAGGTCTCTTGATGTCTGACCTCGAGATATGTGAATGTAAATGGTTTCTATGGGTACCCACGAATCTCCCCTTTACAGACATGCCCACTTTATGATAATCACATGCAGTTTGGGGCAAGTCATAGTCAAGTCAGCACACTGACACACTGACAGCTGTTGTTGCCTGTTGGGCTTGATGATATGCTTATGATTTAAGCATTTTTTTAATGCTAAATGCAGTACCTGTGAGGGTTTCTCGACAATATTTGTCATTGTTTTGTGTGGTTAAAGGATTTCCAATAATAAACATGAACATAAATTTGCACAAAGCAGTATATTTGTCCACTCCTATGTTGATAAAATACTTGGCAAATCTCCCTATAAGGTACATTTTGAAGATAAAAAATGTGCCATTAATTTGTAATTAATCTCAATTAACTATGGACAATCATGCGATTAAATAACTGAATCGATTGACAACCCTACTATAATTACATTAAAACCAGACAAATAGAGGCCTTAAATACCCCACCACCCTGGGAACACATGGTAGCACCAGTCTATTGCTCCATCCTGGGGGCATCACATCAGCTGAAAGATCGTCAGCTGGATGATACTGTGGTGTGGTGGCTTCGACAAAAGCTTCACTGTTAAGTCAGCGTGGTTTAGAGAATCACTAATATGCATTAACAACTGTTATCACCTCCCATACAAGGCACATTTACACCAGCTGGTTGTCAGGCTACAGACCCTCCTACTCTACTGGTGAGGCACCACATTACCAGAAACCTCACCAAATGAACATAATGTACTTTTAGGTTAGTTTCAGTACTAATGACAAAAAAATAATAAAAATAGCAACAAAATTAATTCATGAAAAGTACTACAAGAATCATGCTGTATTTAAGGATTCCAGAAATGTTATTTAGAAATCCAATTTGTGTGTTACTGTTATGAACTCATATTTGTCAGCAAGGACAATAATACACAGTGACACAGAGGCCAGCCTTTCTTAACTCAACACACACAGACACGTTTCTTACTTTATCTGTTGTAAACATGCTGGAGCGGCAGCACACACACCCACTTTCAGCACAGAAATACATTCACACCAACCTGTTGATGCAGTACGGCTGTAAGATATGCATGCTGCTCAATTTGCAAGGAATATCAGAAGAAGAGAATCCAGCAGTTCAATTTCAACTGTTTCAGCCTCCCGGTAGTTGAGTCGGCACACGTGTGCAGACTGTTTTGTGTTCCAACAGTTCTTCAAAAGCAGAAGTCTGAGTGGCTAACAGCAGCTTTCGTTGATCTATAAACCTCTAAGAGGAGGTCCTTAAATCCCCGGCCACCGCCGCGCTCAACCAACCTCCCGGTGACCCGGGCGCTCAAGTCCATCCCAGTGAAGTACAGTAGAGTCGAGCAGAGCCTGGAGCTGTTGCTATCAGCTGAGGTCTCTGAGGCAACAGTGGCTCTCTGCCTCAGACTGGCTGCTGGGAAGGAACGGCTACTCTGTTTATTTCCCTCTCCCTCCCCTCCCTTCTAGTTGCTCTCATCCAGCTCACCCCGTCTCCCTCCCTCTCTGTCTGTCTGTCTGGGCATTCATGTGTAGTTCCTCCCCTTGGTGACACGCTCGCTGTCATCACAATATACCTTTTACCTTGTACTACCCCTCTCGCTCTCCACCACTTCCTGCCCTCACTTCTCTGTATTAATTTGTATCCTTCTTCTCCTAACTTATTCTTTCTCTATTCCTCTATCTCTCCGTCTCTGTCACATGGCATATTATTATTTTTACAATCTTACTCTGTTCTATTCTATTCCTTCTATTTTTGTTCTCTTAATTTTGTCCCCAGGAGAGAAAAGTTACATCCCAACTCACTTAAGCTTTAATGCTAACTAGATTACGTAACAGCAGGCTGATGCGGTCTCCCCCCCAGTACAGCTGAGTGAAGTCTTATGAGGACACAGAGATGCTTGATATCTCATCAATTGAATTAGACTGTACTATTATCTCAGTTCCCTCCAAGTGTAGCTAATCATAAGCAGTTATTGTGAAGGCCACAGTTAAACGCTGGATTCAAAACTAACGTGGAGTGTTACATGAGTGTTGTTCAGTGAACACTAGCAGGGTTCATCTCAGGCATACAAGCTACACAGCAGCCTCAAATACTGTAAATTCTAGCAACGAAAGGCTGGTTGCTAATAAAGGCTGGGTAAAAACATCAAAGGGGGTTGGACTTACTGTACTATGACATATGGGAATTTAACAAAATGTACATTTCCACAACACAATTCCCATCAATACAACAACATCATTATCATGAGTGGAGTCATACTCGCCACTTTGCTGCCCTGACTTTTTATTTTTAACAAAAATACTGTTTTTGTTCTATAATTAAAGCTAGGGTTGGTAATGTTGAGAAACTAGCAGGAGTACGCTAGAGTTTAAAAAATGTCCAATCTAATAACTGAGCCCAGTGTTGCAAACTCTTTTCCAATGAAAGCAGCTAGCAGCAATACCTCCGAAAGTCCCTAAATCTAGCGAGAAAGTTGCAACACTGACAGCCCATCCCTTTAGGCCTCCCTCCAAAGCACTCCCCCAAAATTATCATTATACATCAGACCGGCACATACGGGTACTTAACAAAGAATCAAAGCCGTGCCCCCTTTTGGGGGAAAGAAAATTGAAGATCCTTTAAACTTCAATGCAGTTTGAAGTTTAAAGGATTGTAATTTTGACTAATTCGTATGCATTCATCTCTTCTTATACAAACATTTGTTTTATACACATGACTAATAATTATTTTGTGATCTTGCCTGAACCTGAGCGTTAGAGATACCTTAATAAATTAAGGTTGATCGCTGTCATGTCCCTTCAGTCTTTCCCCGTCCAACACAGTGGCCAGATATTGCTCACTCAGACCTCTATATATATATTTGGTTGAATCACGTTAGGAAAAGTGTTGTCTATACATAACCAACCGGTTAATAGCCAACTGTTTGATCTATAGGTATGACTGTATTACAGAAGTTTAGAGACTTGTTACAACTTCTTCTCTTTACTCCGTTACCATCTATGATGGAGACTGGATTGTTTTCCCGCAAAAGGGGGCGTGGTCACGAGAGCCTACTCTGGATGACATATTGCTGGTCTGATATATGAACGTAAACAACAAACATAGTACTCACAGCTGTCAAGCTAGCAGTGTGCACAGGTAGACAGGTAGGTAGCCCGTCCAATCATTTTCATTCGGGCTGGAAGAACATTACCAACCCTAGCTTTAAACCCAGTCGCCTCTACTTTGCTGTTTTCTCGATCGATGTTAAGCGGGGAGTGGATTGTACCAACCAAACAGGAAGTGCTTAGTTCTATTTACAGTAACTTAACAACTATAAAAAAAATGACAAAGAAGAGGCAATTAATATGCGAAGGGAACAATATTGATGTTAGAAAGAGAGACCGAGAAATGGTGATTATTGTTGGTGACCTATAGTTACGGTTGTGGAAATGTACATTAACCTACATTTTTGAAGACATGATACTTACCTATTAAACTTTAATATTTAGCTTAGCTCCAACTGAAAGTGTCAAGTTTTATTTAAATGGTGAATATTTCATTTGGGATTTATCTTCTCTCCCTTCGTCATCTCCTTTCATACCACTCCTTTATTTCCTCTCCTCCCCTCACTTCCGCTGCCATCTCCTCCATTGTCACTGACAATGTCACTCTTTTGTCAGGCCTCATCAAAGCACTAACAGTTTTAGCAACACCTCAAGGTAAATTCCCCAGCGCCAGCTATCTGTCAGATGCCTCGCTGACTAAACAGGAGGAAACAGCCTTGAAAATGTTGTTTTAAAGGAAGCTGCTGCTTTTACATTTAGATAACCGGGGTTTACGAGATGCTCTTATCTATCAAGAGTGAAAATCATGTTGCTGCTCTTACAGGGTAACAGTTGGTCGCAGGAGAGTGATGCCATGCACTATAGTAAAATCCATATTTCTGGACCAATTTCCACATTTGGCCGTGCAATGGGGAGTTTCAGCAGCATGCTCAGCTTGCACTTCTGGCTGTCATTTGCCTGTTGATGCTCACGGTGTGGAATTTATTAATAAATTAATTAATTAAATATCCTCTGGGAATGAAGGGAACTTTTTGGCACAGATGGTCTCCACGAATAGGTCGCAGTGTGTCAAAATAGGTAATATTCAGTCTTCTTTCCCCCCATGACAAAGGGAGTTCCCCAGGGTTCTGTCCTTGGACCACTATATTACAAAAATGAAGCCTGTCAATCGAATCAAATATTTAATCTCTATTAATCGCAAATTAATCACATACTTTTTGTCTGTTCAAAATGTACTATATTATATGTTGTTATATGTATTATCGTGTTAACTTCGACAGCCCTAGTCACTTTACTTTGTGACTAGGGTCACTTCTCTGAAGTCAAATGTAATGCCATGTACTTAAATCCTGACGGACACATCTCTCCTGTACATTCACAAACAGGGTTCAATCAGAAAGAGAGCCAGCCAGAAGAAGAGGCTGGTGGTTTTAGGCAGTGGTACTGTCCTAGAAAGTAGTGATGCAGCCACTGAGGAGGACGTTCTCCGTGCCCCAGCTGTAGAACTTCCTGACTCTCTGTTGGCCTGAGCCAAACTTCCTGAGCTGCCTTAGACAAGCTGTGTCATCTTACCCACAGTTCCTGGGTGTAGATCCCATGACAGGTTTTCTGTATTGTGCACACTGAGGAACTTAAAAGCGCTGACTTTGTCTTTCTTACTCTGTTAATGGAGGAATGCTCGCCTGTAATCCCCCACCACCTGCTTGGTCTTACTGATGTAAAGGGAGAGGTTACGAGGCTGGCACCGCTGCGACGGATCTCTTTACGTCTGCCCCTAACGGGCCGACACGCTGCCGCTGGAGATCAAGCCAGCAACTGTTGCAGCTTCACGGTGGCGCTGCTGCAGGCGTGCGTGGCCTTGCTCGCCGTCATGGGTCCAAACAGAGGACAGAGAGTACAAGATGGAACAAAACAACTGATAGTAGTTGCTTTTTTTTCTCTCAAGTTGTTTTGGTGTAAAAAGTACATCATGTCCCATGTGATGAACTGTCATGCTAAAATGAAATTACTTACTGGCATTTAATTCAATTGAGGAGAAATCCTGCCTGCAGCTGTGTGACACATGATCAGCTGTGCAATATCTGATAAATTGCCTCACGTGACTTGAGTCAGTGTCGGTTGGATCTGAAGACGACAAGTTTGAAAATGAAAAAAATATGGGGGATCTTAGCAGACCTCTGTAGCCCGCTCCTCGTCTCTGTTTGAGGATACATTAGCCGCTACTAGCATAACACACTCAAATATCCAACCAAACTGTCGTGCAACTGTGTTGCATTGTGGGTGATGTAGGTGCCTGGTTTGGTTAGGAGGAAGAATGCGTGGAATAAAAGACAATATCTAATCCCCGACCCCAAAGCTACTCCGTTGAGCTGCCATGGAGCCCACACTATCACTAACTGCACTACCCAAATAATTATCATCTAATTTTTGGAGAAACGAAAAGGCGATTTCAGAGAGAAGTGGAGAGAAGTGTCTACAATATGCGTTTAAAGGATATATCAGGATGTTAAACTGATTCAGCAGTGAAAACAGGTTAAAAAAGATAAACATAGAAGCTAAAGCCTACAGATCACAATGTAAAAGTGAACCACCATCTCCTGGCGATCGAGACAGAAGACAATGAAATTAGGGAACAACACTGTTCTTATAATCATTAAAAAGCAAAAGCAGCATGTTTATACATTCAGTATACCTTCAGTGGTTAGCATAGTGTAGTGATAAGTAAGGGATAATGTAGAACGTGCTGGTCATTGTTGTGAAATAAACCCTGACGCGGAGCGTAGGCCCCGGTCTTGCATCGCCCTGAATACATTTTTGGGTGGACTGCAGCAAAACGCAAAAGTCTGTCACTGAGTACAAAAAAGTTACCAACTGCATCTTTAAATCCGAATAACAGAATTAATAAAACGTCATAACAAATAATTCTAGACTTCATTTGTGAGGGCATTTCCATTTACCATACAGTGGTTTCATTTTAAAAAAGTGCTACAGCAATTGAAGACAGAAACAACATTATCCGAAGGCTTCCATTCCAAAATGACATATTTACCCACGGTTATTTTAAATAGCTTATTGTATTAGAATAAACACTTGAGGTATTCTGAAGCAGTTACCGATTTCCACAACAAATCTGCTTTGAAAATTAGGAAAAACACTGACACAAACACATTCTTTCCTGACTTATGCCATGGTAAACATTAAGAAACATTTAACATAGATTTATTCACGGCTTGGTATAAAGTTCCCTCACTACTTCATTACTTGCCACCACTAGCAGGTCAAATGGCCAAGAGGCTTGTGAATTAATACACGGCTGTTGTTATGTTTGCTGGTGCTGCTTAAGCTAATAAACTCAATGTACGACTACAGAGGGGTTGCCTGAGGACAAGGTCTCAATAAGAGAGGAAGAATGGCCCCTTTGAAAAGGAGTGGATAAAGCCTATTTGCTCTTTTTACCTACACAGCCATGCTGTTCCTGGTATAGTCATCACTTTCTTAGAAAACATACACACGGATATTTCTCAGTGGTAGAAGCAGGAAATGAGCATTCCTTAACAGTTAAAGCTTTAGATACACTGACATTAAAGGGATAGTTCAGATTTGTAAAGTGGGTTGTATGAGGTCCATGAAGCTTATCCATATTCCATGTATTACCTACAGTAGATGGCGGTTGGCAGGCCCCCAGTTTGGAGAAGCAGACAGGAGTATTAGCATAGGAGCAAAGCAACGTACTGCTGTGGACGGGGCCGGCAGCAAAATGTATTTTAGACACCTAAAAAAATCAATATCAGTTTAAGTGTACGCTATATATGAAATATTTTCACCACTTTACCTTGCTGTCAGACAGCCCTTTCTGAACTGAAGCCGTTATATCCATCTATGCTCTCTTTAAAGCCACCAGACTTCATTGACAAAAACAGTAATTTTACCTTGCAGTACATGGGAGTTGCTGGTCTACTGCTGCTTAGTTTGTGTTATTGTGTGACTTTGATGTTTTAAAGGGTTAGTTTGGACATAAAATATAATGTGCACTTAAACTGATTTTTTTTAATGTGGGCCTTTCTTTTAGGTGGCTAAAATACATTTTGCTGCTGCCCCATCCACATTCTGTTTCTCCAAACTGGGAGCGTGCCAACCGTCATCTACTGTAGGTAATACACTGACTATGGAGAAGTACCTCATACAACCCCACGTCAAAAAATCTGAAACATCAATTTAACTGACTTTTATACTCAGGTTCAATGTATGAAAAAGAGTTGAAAAGAATAATGCAATGCGATGTTTCCATGGCTATAATAAACCTCATGTGGCTGACCATGATTATGAGTCTGACTGCCGACAGCAGTTTGAAAGCACAAGAGCACTGAGCAACTGCCACCATCAATGCTCATTTCCAGCAAAAGCACCCAGGAGAATAATGTGTTTTCACTCTTTAACACTGATGAAATCAACTCCTTTGTGATCTGTAGGACAAGAGCTCTCAAAACAACATGCTGTATGCTGCATTCAACCCAAGTCCTCGCTTGTATTTCATTGCTTCCAGTCTATGGGAAAAATGAATTGGACTTTTTTTTACCAGGAACTCAACTCTCGCAGAGTGGTGAGTCTTCTTTAGTGAAATGATCTTGCTGGTAATGTCATGCCAATGTCAGCGGTCAGAATGTCCCTGTTAAACTTTCATGCGTATCATATCAATAATTTAAAGTTGCCAACTTGACAGTTTTACTGCGGGGCTATTTTTGAGCCGGTAGCTCATGAAGAGTAAGATGTAGAAAAGGAAGTAGGCTATACCTGTTATTATGTTATTATCATCACTTAATACTAGGGCTTTCAATCAATTAAAATAAAATCATAACAAATCATAACATAGCAAACTGCAGCCCAACAGGCATCAACAGCTGTCAGTGTGTCAGTGTGCTGATTTGACTATGACTTCCCCGCAAACTGCATGTGATTATCATAAAGTGGGCAGTCTGTAAAGGGGAGACTTGTGTATACCCATAGAACCCATTTCGTTCACATAGAGGTCAAGGGAACCTTTTGAAAATACCCATCCCAGTTTTTCCTCATCAAAATTTAGCCTAAATTCGTAGCGTTATTTAACCTCCGTCTCGCAAAGCTAGTATGACATGGTTGGTACCAATGGTTTGGTTGGTACGGATGGATTCCTTAGGTTTTCTTCTTATGATGCCAGTATCTTCACTCTATTTTTAAAACTGAGCCCAGTGCCTATCGCAAGTTCCGTTAATGCGTTAACTTTGACAGTCCTACTTAATACCTTCTGTTACTTACAAATGTTGAAAGCTAAACTGAACTGAACTCAATAAGGGATTTAAAAGGACTTGGATCGGACATTGGATTCATAATCAATGAAATGCTGTTAAACTCCCCCCGTACTAAAAGAATATATTCCTTCAGATGAATTAAATGAATGTGCTATTTTGAAATGAGCCTGAATGTGATGATGCACTGGTGCCCCAAAACTGCTGATTAGTATTCTACTCTACAAACATACAGGGACATTCTAACCACAACAAAATAAAAGTCTTAACTCTCATTTGCAAAATAAAATAAAGCCCCAAAAAGCACTTCAACAGGCAAAAAACATACCCACACACGTACTGTCCCTCTATTAGGATGTTAATTCAATTGCAATGGGGGAAGCCAACTGCCTCCTGAAATAATCAGAGGCTCTGCAGTCAATTCTGACACACACACACACAGAAATAGACACACACAAACGCACGCACACACACACACACACACACACACACACACACACACACACACACACACACACGCACGCACGCACCAAATTCTATTTCAGCATCCTGTACTCCAGACTGTGTGAAGTTTTGCATCAACATCTCTGTGTGTGTGTGAATGTGTGTGTGTGTGTGTGTATCCAGAACACTCCATGACTCAGAAATCACGGAGGGGAGGGGTCATGGCATGAGGCAGCGCTCACAAGAACACGTGCATGCTCAATGACACTGTGAGAAACACACAGACACAGACTCACACACGCACATGCGCACCAAAACAAAGCGACAATCCCCCTGTTGATGTCACATAGTGAGGCGTCCTGAGCTGTCCTCTGCTTTCTGTGGCTCCATCTGCCCTCACTGCTCCTAATCCAGCTCCCTCCACTCCTCTAATCCACAGACATACACACACGCACGCGCACACGCACACGCACACCCACACCCACTAGCTTCATTAACATTCACATACTGCAGCATATCCTCATACAATGGTTCGTATGATATTTTACGAAAAGTTATTCCTCATTTTGTGTCAATTTCCCGCTCGTTACATGCATACAGTCTTTTGAAAATAAACTGCTGTCTTCACAGGAAACAACTTGGTTAGGTTTAGGCAACAAAACTACTTGGTTAGGTTTAGGAAAAGATCATGGTTCGGGTTAAAATAACTACGGAAGTGGCGTTACTTAACTACGGAATTTATGTGACAAATAAGTCAATGGTTGGGTTAAAATAAGTACGTTAGAGCGTTACTTAAGAGCGGAAGTTACGTGATAAATAAGTCAACGTTTGAGTTAAAATAACTGTGGAAGTGGCATAACTTAAGTACGGAAATACGAGACAAATACATCAACATTTGTATTAAATTAACTACGGGACTGCCGTTGCTTAAGTACAGAAGTTACGTGACAAATAAGTCAACGTTTTAGTTAAAATAACTACGGAAGAAGGGTGACTTAAGTACGGATTTTAAGTGACAAAAAAATCAACGTTGACTTCTGGTCTCACACGGGACACGAACACCGGTCTCCTGGGAAAAGCTACGATGTTTTTTGACCCACCCATCCACCAAAACTTCCTCTCTACGCAGTGTTAGTCGCTTTTATACTTCCTGATTAACGATTACGTGGATTACATACAAATTGATTTACTTTTTATTTACTTTTCGTAGGTATAGCTACAAACAGTGTACGAGAACAGCCATACAAACATCTCTGCCGGCAGAAAAAGATAGATGTGTCTTCATGCACGCCTCTGCATACATGTTCAATAATACAAACCCATCTGCTCACATGAGGATACACACACATGCTAATGGCACACAGTCAAACCACAGCGGCCTCTGACAAAACCTAATTACCTCCCCAGGTAGATGCTACTTTTATATTGTGCTGCCTACATTACACATTACCCACACAAGGGTAACCATGGTGATGGCTATACCAAAGGTCACAGGGTCACCAAAATCAATACCTCCATTTTTTTTGCTGAAAGCAAGAATGTCCATGCAGCATGTTTCCGTATGAATATTGAGTCAGGAGGAAACCGTTTGGTGAAAGGTCATAAGGATAAATGGAATTCAGCACCCAAACATAAGGTTTGCACAACAAATAAACAACTGTTCTCATGCAGAATTGAGGCCAACTTGGGAAAGATATTCAGAGCAACAACATGAAATGTGCCTTGGCTTACTAATTAAACACAAGACCCAAAAAATCTGTAAAAACAGCCCTACACACACACATCACTTTCCAACTGCATTCTTTTACACCATCTTCTTGGTATGAGCATACAATACATCATCAATATTATCAGCTATAATAATTAGGGTTGGGTTTTATAGATACTCCTCTTCGGTTTGGTTCTTTATTGATACTCTTAGCGCTTATTTTTCATTACTAAATAATGTCTTTTTAATAGATTATTTAAAAAAAAATAATTCATTCAGAACAGGATTCAAATATATTGATATTTATTTTAAAAATATTGGGCCTTTTTCAGTTTGCCCATAACGAGTAATGGATATGTGAGAGAGTAGAACAAAATGTCCCCTTTACTGCACGCTGTCGTAGTCTTGCTTGTTTGATGTGTAGTGCTGTCCATGGTGCTGATCATGCAACTGTCACTGTTTGTGTATGAATTGTACGGTTTAATAGTGGGATGAGACTACACGACTTTAGCATACTTTGCCATTCTTATTAATAATAGGCTGCACTATCGGGTCACAATCAATTCTCATCGACTGATCCAAATTTTCAAGTGTCATCGTTAAAATATATGGTTAATAAGCGTAGCATTTCATGATAACATATAAACCTACATAATATTGAACTGTTCAATATGCAACCCACTATTACGCCACAGCATATAATAGACCAGCCTTTCCACCAGAGGATAGAGTGTCAGTGTCCCGTTTTGACTCGCCGAGCTGTGAATATTACACCCGTGTATAAAGGTGCAGTACCAGCAGGGGGCAACACTCACTTAGGTTTAGGAAAAATGTCATGGTTGGGCTTCAAATACGTGCGTAAACAAAGTACACTACGTATGGAAACAATGTAACATAACACCGGTCACCTGGTTGAAAGTCCTGTGTTTGTTGGACCCATCCACCTCCTCTCCCGCTTGTCGGCCATAAGCAGTCTTTCTCACTTTGTATAATACGTCACTAGCTCTAAACGTGGCATATTCATTCGGATGTCGCAATATGAATCTGTTGTTGCATTAAAAAGTCTGGAAAAACATGGGTTTGATTGTCCGGACGCACCCATAAAAACCAAATGCCTGGCCAATTACTTTCCTACGAGGCCCAGGCTATGGGTGTTGGTTGAAATGCGGCAGCCGCCAACCTGCCTGGACACCACTCTCCGAGGAGGCCGGTGGACACGGACAGGCGTCGAGAGGACCAAGTTCCAACAGCCACATGCGCGCCTCGGGGGAAACCCCGTCTGGAAGCACCAGGGACAGAGCGACGCGAGGAATCGAGGCCGAGGCTCAAGCGGACCTCGCAATCTGGTAGCAGTTGTTGAGCTTGTTTTCTTAAGAGGCAGGGGACATGTGATTGGCTGAAATTTGAGAGGGCGGTGACAACACCACTGTCATGACATTACTGTATAAAATAAAATGTGACAGTATGAGATACAACTTGTTATCGCATAAAATTGTTGATTTGTGAATGTGATTATTTCCTCTTTCTATTTAATCATCTATTAAAGTAAACACTTTGGAGCTCCATACTCTTCAACACTCTGTATGGGTAACCTGGGATATTTAACTTGCTCAGGGTTGTTGTTCTGTGAATTGATTTAATGAAGCGGTGAGGGCAGTGTATGTTTATGTGTGTGTGGCTGCACGTGCTGGAGAAACGGAGAGAGCACAGATGGCAGCGTGAGGGCAGTGTTCTGTCTTCCCTTTTACCTCTCCAAAAAATACGCTAAATACACTGTACCCCTCCCCCCCAGCTATCCCTCCATCCAGCCTCTTTATCTATTTATATAACTCATGCTGCACAACCACTCATCTGTTATTAATCACTTGTTCTTTTCTATTCTCCCTTTCATTAAAGCATCGAGTCGCTGTCACAAATACACAATATACTAAATCTATATCCAGTTGTTCTGTGAAGTGCTTGTGTTCGCACTGTGAGGACTCGAATAATTCAAACTGGTGTTGATGCACTTCATCCATCCATCCATCCATCCATCCATCCATCCATCCATCCATGCCTGCAGCTATTCTTTCACCCGTCACTTCTGTCAAATCCAACGTTAATCTCTGCTTTCCTTTCATGTTTATATCAAAGATGGACAAACAAACAAACACACACACACACACACACACACACACACACACACACACACACACACACACACACACACACACACACACACACACACACACACACACACACAGATGTACAATCCATGACGTTTCGGTCAACACACACACACAAAATCTGTCTCACCCTTTCTCATCTCCCTCTGACGAGTTGCTATCCTGCTTGTTGGACATTGGCTCCATGTAGCCTCAGTCCCGGCCAGCAGCCAATCACAGGACAATGAGGCGGACCTCGACCTCGCCAGCCTGCTCAGCATTCGCCGGCGGCCCCTTCAACAGACAGCCATCTGAGAATCTGGGCAGCGGTTGGCTGAGAGGTGCACGGTGGGCGGGACATCAGTGGAAGCATCAGAAAGCTGGAGGGGCAGAGAGAGAAGCCTCAGTAAGAAACAGACAACATTTGTACAATGAAATGTTACATTACATTTGAAATGAACACTATTATATAACATTACAGGTGTGATTGCTTTGCTTCACTATGTAAATATGCCATGAACATATAGGAAAGCTGTGTTTGATATACATATAAATCAGAAAAGCAGCAAATCCTTATATTGGAGAAGTCACAACCAGTGAATATTTGGATAATCTTCACAAACGAACACCACTTTCATGATTTTTGAAGTGTGAATGCAATCACCAGAGGTAAAAAGCTAACGTTAGGCTATAAACGGACTACACCACAGTTGCATGAGCGCGAGTATACACAACAAGGCTTGTGTTAACCACAAACCATATTTCAGGCATCTAACTAAAAACCCATTCAAAAAACCCATTGACTTCCAGACGAGGAAACCGGAAGTGCTAAAGTGCTGACTCTTTTCCGGGTTTTAGGACTCATTCCATTTCTTTACTTAAGGATTTCTGTATGTATTCTTCTATTTATTAAAATGCCATATTCAATTATGTATGTATCTATTTCATCAATTATACATGTATTTTTTAAATTGAATGTGGATTAAGTCATTCTTTGTCTTCCATACCTGATCTCGATGTCTCAGCTCAGTGGGAAGACAAACAAAGTATCCCTTAACTCAGTAACTCAAGAGTGTTAGATGGTTTAGTTTTAACAAATTGAATTTAACAAAAAATACCCTTTCAGTTCATTTGTGAGTTCAAAGGACGCAAATGTGTTGACTATATTTTTAGATTTTGCCTCAAAGTGACACTGAGGACTGCTCTGAAAATAGCAAGAAATCGATTTATCTTCAACTTAAAGGTGCAACACTCCAGAGGTCAGAGCTTTTGTCTTGGTTCATTCTTCAATTTCCTCATTACATGTTTTGAGACAGACTTCACAGAGGCTTGTCTGCTTTCACAATATGGCCTCTGTGTTTACTGTGCTCGCCACTACAGTCCTACACCTATTAAAGGACATAGACTCCAGCAAATCTAATTTACTAGAAGCTACTTACAAGTCCTCTGAAAGGAATTGAGGGTAAATTACACTTTAAATTGTCTGTTTTTTAATTCCCCCTTCATGGCTAAAATTCACAGCTACAGTTAGACCATGCAGATAAACAGTAAAGGCAAATATGCTTCTCTGTTAGGTTGTAGTGGTTTCAACACATGGTACATTTTAAATGGTAATAAAAACATGTTTATGCTCCAAATTTAAGATTTTTTTAAGATAAAGAGACTTAACATAGACTTAAAATGGCCTAAAAGACTGAGGGGACAAAAGAATAACATTAAATTAAAAAAAAAAAAGCTGATTTGCAGGCCAGATATAACAATACATTCTGTGGGGGCCTCATGAAATGTACAAAGGCAATATAAAGGTAATTATAATTCTCTTTCAAGCCTGTATTTCTCTTTGTGGACCAATGAAAGTGAAGTCAAGGAGCTTTTTGAGCACAAAAAATGCAGCCACGTTGAGATTTGAGGTGACAGTTGACACTTGACAAGGACTTTTTGAAATGCTTTTAGCCAGCTAGCTACAGGCTCTACAACATGTCGGCCGGTGGCTCAATCAATAAGTCTAACACTTTGGTCCAGACTGATACATCTAAAGAACTACTGGATGGATTGCCATGAAGGTTTACAAAGACATTCATGCTCCCCAGAGGATGCTGACTTTGGTGACCCCCTGACTTTACCTCTGGCACCACCCCTGATGTGCAGTAAAATGTTTCAACAACCGTTGGATGGACTGACAGACATTCATTTCACCCACAAGGTGAATTATAACAACTTTTTGTGATCCTCTATTAAGGCAAACTTTGAATTTGTCCAGTACTTTGGTTTATGACTGGCAAAACTAATGATATCCCCCCTTCAGCCTCAGCATCCCTTCTGAAAAGCACAATGTTTTTTTATCAGCTCCGGATCTCCAAAAGTTAAAAAACTGCACCTAAAATGTTGAGGAAGGAAACTGATTTAATGATAATGACTCGATCAATATTTGTCGTTTATACCATGACCACAGAGAACACTTGATTCTCACTGGCTGATGTCCATATCACTGAGATCAAATCAAATCAAAATCAAAGGAAACAGCAGCCGGACCTTCCTCTGGTAGACGGAGTACTTTAACTCTTACAAGACAGGCTTCTCTAGTAATGTTATGTTATGTCAGTTATTAAAAATAATGCACTCCTCCCTGTTATTTATGATTATTAACTGTGTCGCCTTTCTATGAGTGCAGGGCTCAATGTGGATTATCCTGCTAACACCATGGACACTTGCCAGAGATTAAAATATTAGTCTAGTCATAGTTCAGTGTATGCGTGTCAGATTGTTAAATGTGTCAACTCACTATTACGTTCACTAAAGCTATACTATAATATATAACTAGTATTAAAGACAGGCCATCTTCAAGTATGGATAAAAACACATCTCCATCACATGTTTTGCTCCACGTCAGCTGTATGCATATCACAATGCGAGGAGCAGGAGTACCAGATGAGGGCACTAGAGTCACCACAACACCGGTGGTCTGGATATACATGTGACCTGAGCTGACCTGGATCATACACAGAGCCTGGCTTTTACAGGCTGTGCTCACGACATTTAGCATGACTACTGAGAAAAAAAAAAACGGGAATATAGCTGTTAATGGAGTGTGGCTGAATCCCTTTAAGATTGATTTATATACTTAACAAAAATACACACAAGAATGTGCGTGCATTATACAACTATGCATGTGTTTTAGTCACACTGCTACAGCTCAGAATCAGATGATCTTGGCAGAAGTGGAATGCAAATAATGTTGTTTTAATCTGCAAAGAGCACCAGATGTTATCAGGGTCATTATATCAGGGCAAAGAACATTACACTTACTCACTCAACTTTGTGGAACATTTTGTACTGTCATGAGTTACAGCCCAAAGCTTTGGTGGTCCTTCTTATTTGTTAACAAAAGATAAATATGATATGTTTGAAATCCTTTTTGCTCAACTTTAATTGTTTAAAAACCTTCCATATCTATATGTTTACAACTTCCCTAAGCTCAATGTGACGTTTGCAAGTTGCTTGTTTTGTCCGAAAGGCAAGTCCAAAGCCAAAGAGTAATGTAAATGATGTAAAACAGAGAAAGATTGCAAACCTTCTAACTTGAGAGGCTGTAACTAGAGAATACCTGGCTGAATAAATGATTTAAATGATTAATTTGCAAAGAAAATTATAGGTAATTCATGTTTTTATACATTTCTATTCATTTGTCTGCTTTGGGTCTTTTTATGGGACTTGTTGATAATAATGAAAAAATACTGTCTTCTCCTTCATAACAGAGTATCTGCCGGTTTCATTTCTGCCACTATTCTTTGATGCTGCCCCGGCATTAAAGCCAGTGGAAATAAAAACAGCTGAGCAGCCGAGCTCCACTTCTCCAGATGTGACAGTAGATGGCATCAGAGTGTGAGAGATCACATAGACCATGTATACACAAACATCCAACATCAACAACAAACAACAAGATTTGATATCCAAGATTTGATTGCTACTGTGTGACAATTCCAGAAAGTTGTATTCTCCTCAGGCTGTTTTTAGATCAGGTAGGTAACGCTGCGATAACGGTCCGTGTACATGTGTGGGTACACTGTAAACACAAACTGTTAATTTGGCATACTTCTAATGGTGCTAATTTGCTAAAAACAACCCAAATATAGTCTAAAAAAACAAAACAGGGCTCATGTTATAGCCACAAGCTAACTAACTGACTCCATGACTGACTTCCTGTTTACAACCCACAAAACCCCCGAAATTATGGCAAATGTAGTTCCAAAACTTGCATGTAGAGCTTAATCATCTCTCAAATTTAAGTAAGACGCAGTTGTCTAAATATTCAGTGTCTTAACAGATTTTGGAAACCCCTGTTAATTATGCTACGAGGAAGTTAACCATCTTGCACTAATACGTACAGTACAGGGTGCTGGCTGAAGTGGAGTTTGGAGGACTGCAGGAAGATGTCAAATTTCCACAGAGCAAAGAAGACTAATTACAGGATTTTTATATTAATGTGAAACAGCTATATCACTGAACTTATTAACTAGGGATGCTAATCGATTATAATATTTAATTACGACTAATGGCACAATTTGTATCTGTTCAAAATGTACACTTATTAACATGGGAGTGGGCAAATATGCTGCTTTATGAAAATGTGTGTATATATGTATTATTGGAAATCAATTAACAACACAAAACAATGACAAATATTGTCCAGAAACCCTCACAGGTACTGCATTTAGCATAAACAATATGCTCAAATCATAACATGGAAAACTGCAGCCCAACAGGCAACAACAGCTGTCAGTGTGTCAGTGCGCTGACTTGACTATGACTTGCCAAAAACTGCATGTGATTATCATAAAGTGGGCATGTCTGTAAAGGGGAGACTCGTGGGTACCCATAGGACCCATTATCATTCACATATCTTGAGGTCAGGTGTTATCATTGCGTTAACTTTGACAGTCCTATTATGAACATATACTAGACTCAAGACAAACTGAATTTGAATGCGTGTATGCCAGATACATACAGTATATACTACAGCTGCATGCTTTATTAAAACCAGTGCAGTGCCCGTTCCAAACATGCCTGTTTGGAATGGGCTCATTGCTTGGCCTCCGGTGTTGATGCTTGCAGCTTTCCTAAGAACCGCTCATCCAAACAATTTCACACTGCGCTCCCATGGGTCCTCAGCAATACACCCGCCAAGTGTGAAGTCGATCGGACGAACGGTTCCGGAGAAAATTGAAGGACACACCGACAGCTACTCCTTCTATTTGAGTTAGATACATGTGTTGTGAAGCAAAGACTGACTCTCTTTCCTTTAGCAGACTTCACTGTCTGTTCACTGTTTACTGTGTTAGAGGTGATTTTTGAGATATGTGTTACCATATTTACAGTGTTAGGCAACACCTGGGTGAGAGAGTTCATGTTGCAACACACTAGTGTTGTCAACAGCTGAGACTGGTTAGTGTGGAGGAGTGTACAATTCTAAGCACACAAAGAGTCAATAATTACTGCGTTACAGTTGAATAGATACTTTTGAAGTGATGATCTTAACTCTGACATGCTCCATTTGTGTTTGCTGATTTGTTTTTATTATTATTATTATGGCAACTACAGTTGTAACTTCATTTTTGCAAACAGCTATGATAAAACAAAATGAAATAAATAAGTTAAAAAGTTACTAGTTAGTTAAAAATTCATGAAGCCATGAAATAAACCTAATTATATTTAGGAGGTAGGAGGTGCTGTGAAACTCAAACCAACACACACACACACACACACACACCCGTGCACTTCTATCTTTGTGAGGACACTCCTTGACGTAATGCATTCCGTAGCCCCTTACCATAAACGTAACCATGACAACTAAATGCCTGACCCCAGCCCTTACCCTAACCTAAACCTAATTCTAACCTGAACCTTAAAACCAAGTCTGAACCCTCAAACAGGCCTTTGAGGGTCTGTCTGAAGGTGAGGACCGGCCAAAATGTCCTCACTTTCCAAAAATGTCCTCACTCAGAAGGTCTAAAATTCAAATTAGTCCTCACAAAGATAGCTGAACAAGTACAAGCACACACACAAATACACACACGCATGCATATAAAACCATCATATGGGGCGATGGGTCAGTGAAGACATACAGATCAATGCGATGTGTATTAACTGCAGACAGATCAGTATGTACACTCCGCTGTGTACATACTGTACCGGTCTATGTCTGGAAACCAGGCACGGCAATTAAGAGATCATACATTGCAAAACACACACTCGCACACTTACTTGCTGTCTATTTAACCGTCAAACACACACATACATACCTCAGTCTTTGTGAAACATATTCTCCCCCAACACACCAAGCCAAGCACACACGCACGCACACACACTTTTAGTCTGTCTCAGAGCAGGGAAGCCTTGGATGGCGTCCAAGCTGATTAGATGGGGAGAAGAAGCAGCAGCACAGCATGATCAAAGATCTGTTTCCCTCCCTCACTCCCTCTCCAGCTCTCTTGCCTCCAAATCACCTCTCTCCCTCGACTTCCTCCCACTATATCACGCAACCGTTCTCTGCAGCAGAAAAATAGTCAGAACGCACAAAAAGAGGTGTAGTAACACCAAAAGGAAAAAATGAAAAGTATATGTAATGTTTCCCATTTCAGACAATCTAATAGTGGCTTTGCCCAGAGGGTTACTATAAAGAAAAGCATGTCCCAGGTTCATGATAAACTTCATTGCATAACTTTTCTTTTTTTCAATAAGCAGGACTTTTTTGTGTTTTAAGGAAAATAAATCGAACTATCTACACACATTGCAATCACGCAATTTATTTGCAAAACATTCTCACTTCAAGCTCCATTGAAGTGGAAGTAGGCAGAATGTTTTTGGCATCATTGGGCAAAAATTCCATAATAACCTTTCAGCATATTGTAATTCAAGTGTTCTGAGAGAAAAATAGACTTCTGCACCTCCTCTTGACTCTGTTTTCAGGCTTTAACAAATCTAGCCCCTGACAGGAGACTTTGGCCAATCACAGGTCATTTCAGAGAGAGAGAGAGCGTTCCTATTGGCTGTTCATTCAATAGAGGTAGCTGTCAATCACTCGCAAACTCCGATCAAACGGTCAAATTAGGCAGCGCTGATCAAATATGAATCAATATTACAGTCAATATACAGTAACAGAATATTGATTCATATTTGATCAGCGCTGCCTAGTTTGACTCTGAGTTTGCGAGTGATTGACAGCTGCTCGGAGATGACAAGGCTCCAGCTCGGCTCTGATTGGTTGTTTTCCTCCAGTCTGTGAAATCTTGCAGATACCATTAGGAGCACTGGAGGACACAGAGTCTCATGCACTACTGTCAGGATATAGTGACGTTTTATAACAATAACCTTTTTTTTTAAAAAATCATATTGCTCTAACCTGCTTACCCCAGCTTTAAGTAGCTCTGCTGAAGCTTTCAATCATATCGCATGATCTTCATAAGCAAGTTTGCCCAGTTGTCATGACATTGTTAAATGTTCAGATTTCCATTTCTCTGAGCACCTTCAAAAAGTTGAGATGTTCATACTTGATTTTTGTGATATGATCAGAAGCTCCAGCACAGCTTCTAAATGGCCCTTAAGGTGAGATTGTTTTGTTAAGAACAAACTCTGCGTTTTCCATTTACCAATGTATTGTCGTCTATTACCTCACCTCTTCAGGGTGCAAAACACTTATTAAATTATGTCAAAATATGACAGATGTTTTGTTCTGTTATGTTTTGAAAGGCATAATGTACCAAGAATTTATCATCAAAACTGGAAACACCCCCGCTGTTCAAATCAGGGCTGTTATAGTAAACTAAAGCTAAAACTAAAAAAAAAAAAAAAGCATTTTTTAGTAAACTTAAACTAAATAAAAACTATATCTTTTAAGAAAAACTAAAACTAAACTGAAACAATAATGCTTGGTTAAAAACTAATAAAAATAAAAATTAACATTAATTAATTTCAATTTTAGTTATTTTTAGCTATATCACTAGCGAAAAAAGGACACTAAAGTAGCGCGAAGATTAAACATTAAACTTTATGGCCATTCCTACACAGTATGTATTTTGTATGCATATGTAGCTACATACCTCTGAGATTATAGCTGGCCCTAAAAAAAACAAAATATATAAAAACTAAACCTTTTAAAAAAATGAAACTAATCTAAAACTAGCAAAACTAACTGAAAACTGAAAAGTCAAAACTAAAATAAAATAAAAATCTAACTGAAAATGCAAAACTATTACTATAACTATTATAACCTTGGTTCAAATATCAACTGAATAAAACAACAGAAAGTGAAATTTTGCACTTGCAGCTGCCTCTCCTGCAGGAAAACACCGGTCCACACACCGTAGCTATCTGATGGCGATGGCTAGCATTGTAACATCTGACATTTTGGTATTTACAGTTCACAGAGTGCATGTTAAACATGGGTGGCCTTGGAGTAATCCATGGCAGACAGTGTAGTGTATACTGTACATATTAGCTGATGTGTATCTTGGCCGAAGATGTCATGTTAAACCGCATCAGCTGCCGCATGATATCTGGAGCTAAAATCTGACAGATCAGCAGGCTACGGCGGGCAGGAGGCAGGACTTAGTGGGCCAAGCCAGGGTAAAAAGATTAGGATGTTCTGGGCTAAGATGATTTTATCAGTGCAAATGAGTTAATGACTGTTGTGAAACCTGAGCCTGTTTATTTAACCAGACCAGGGTCACAAAGTGCACGGAAGTACTTGGCGTGATTTGTTTTAGCCCGGCTTGGGTGTCTTGGGAGACTAGAGCCATGCTGACAGCTATGTGACACCGCACGGCTAAATGCTAACTTTAGCATGCTAACCACATGCATGCTCACGATAACAATGCAAACATGCTGATAGTAAGTAGGTGTAAATCTTTACCATGATCGCCAACTTAGTTCAGCTTCTTAGCATGCTAACACTTGCGAATTAGCACCAAACACAAACCACCTGTTTTTATGTGAATTTTCAATTTGCGCAGAAAAAACAGCCACATGGAAATGTCAAAAAATTCAACAAAATAAAAATAAAAAATTCAAATATTGTATAAAAGGTTTTACCTTGAGACACTATATATGTAAACTTCCTCAAATGAATACATGAGAAAAACATAAATACATTGCACAAATGTATTTCAACCACGTATTCTACATTGTTTTGTTGACTGGCACTCTTTTTATTTCAGCATGCCATTGCTCTCTCTTCTTCTGCTGCGTCTAAGAATAAGCACCGCCTACTGTTTATCTTGATGTGCTGAACTTCTAATCGCATCGTATCCGGGAGGCAACCGACCCGAGGCGTCGTCACTTAAGTGTAGCACCCACCCTCCGTTTCCCCCCAGGTTAACACTGTTAGCTCGGTCAGCACTGTTGCTGTTGTTTGCACTGTTAGTGCTGTTAGCGCTTGAGGCAATATATATGCTCTGAATTCCATATTGAGCACCTTTAATTGTAACATTTTAGTCACCTAAAAATGTCAGTGTTCGGTTGTATTTCGCTCCACCCTCTTTTGTCACTCCTGTTCAGTACCTGAGCAGTATCTGAGAGGGTTTCTGGACAATATTTGTCATTGTTTTGTGTTGTTAATTGATTTCCAGCAATACATTTATATGTACATTTGCAAAAAGCAAGCATATTTGCCCACTCCCATGTTGATAAGAGTATTAAATACACACACAGACTCTACGCACTGGCTCTGCTACAACTGGCTCTAGAGAGGGCCATTCACGTTGATTAACTATGGACCATCATGTGATTAATCGCGATTAAATATTTGAATGGATTGACCTAATTGCCCTAATTCCAACAAATATAACAAGAAATGTATTTGAACAGCACTACTGTACCAGGGCCACTACCACCAACCCTACCTTTAATAAAAGCAACTTACCCGAAATCTCAAATACCGCACTAATTTGCTTCCAGGCCTGCGGTTTCCTGTTCAGATCATTGTAACAATGGTTTGGTTAAGTCACATAGCTCCGGGTAATCCAGCAAAAGTCACCACAATGATAAAAAAACCCCCACTAACGTTGGGCGCTTTTCCGCTCTGAGTTGACTTTTTTCCAACTCGAGGCGTTCAGGGCGCTCCTGTTAAAAACTTGAGGCGCTCCGCTACACAAAAGCGGCGCAAAACGCTTCACTCTCATTGAAAACAATCACAAAAAGCTGCCCAAGGCTGTTTAAATGCGGCCTGTCTGATCAAGGCCTAAGTGGATTCCTGAAGTATTTATATATGATGTGTGAGGAATTTGTAAGCATTATGAAGCAATAGAATGGAACAAGCTAGAACCCAGACAGTCCAGACAGAAAGTACAGACACAGTCAAGTGTTTGAATGTCATTTTGGCATCATTACTGATGTCAACCTTTTTATTGCTTGCCTCGTCTCCGCCGGCGCTCCCTACACCTGATGGAATTACCACAGTCCCTCTGACATTTTGTTTAAGGAAACAGTTCCTCCTGCCAAACTGCTCTGTGCATGGTGAAACCGTTAGCCTTAATTTACTTATTTATATGTCAAACTGACACAGAAATGGAAAAGGGGGGGGGGGGGGGGGGGGGGGGGGGGGGGGGGGGGGGGGGGGGGGGGGGGGGGGGGGGGGGGGGGGGGGGGGGGGGGGGGGGGGGGGGGGGGGGGGGGGGGGGGGGGGGGGGGGGGGGGGGGGGGGGGGGGGGGGGGGGGGGGGGGGGGGGGGGG
>CAKAOH010038634.1:0-11579 GCA_916701665.1 Sebastiscus tertius | reverse complement strand
GCTCCATACCCATGTCTTCCCTCATTTCACCCTCTGTTCTACCCTTTTTCTAGATCACTTTCCTCTTATTCTCGCTCTCGTTCTTTCCAATCCCTGATTTCACTCTGTGCCAGTGGCATCGTGTCCTCCTCCGCTCCTCCCTCGCTCCACTTTCATTCTTTTATTTACAGCAATCATCTGCTCTGTGTGTTCATTGTTTTCCCCGCTCTCATTGACTATGTATGGCTGCCGTTTCTCTGCCAGCGACTGTAATTACTGACTGCTGAGAGAGCGTGTGTGTGTGTGGGTGCTTTCATGTGCGCATTCATGTGTGCATTTCTCAGCAAGCATGCATATATAAGTGCATTTATGTGACTTTGTGTCTGTGGGTGTCTGCCTGCGCACAACTGTGTACACACACTATCCCTCTGGTTTGCATCTGTGTGCACTTTAGTGGGCACATGTGTGTGTGTGTGAGAGGGAGCATTGTCTAGCGGCTCATCTATTCGGCGCAGTAAAAAAACTTGTCTCTTCTTCTCTGCATTAAAGCCCATTTTGTATCTTCCTCCTGTCAAACTGAAACTCACTTCCTCCCCCTTTTCCCCCCCTCATCTTTGTTCCATCTAGACTAATGACAAATAGTATTTTAATGTACCTGTGTTGGTGACAGGTGATGGGTGGACAATAGGAGAGCTACTGTATGGAAAATGTGACATTTTGTCAACAGTGAAATGTGATTTAAATGTACGTATTTCTATAAGACGGGCTGAATGGAATAAATCGGCTTCATGAATAAGAAATGAAAAGAAAAATGGAAAGAAGTGATTACCACCGAGCAAGTGAAGGCAATGACTTGGGCTTTTGTTGAAGTTGTTGGAAACTACTTGGAAATGTTGATCATGCACAATATTTATCCAGCTGAGTGTGTGAGCAGGCAGTGATGGTTAAATAGCAACTTAACATTTAGTAAGGTCGGGAACGGTACGGTCGTATGGTTGCTCCATTGTTCCTCTATCTCTCCCGCTGTCTAAACCGTAGAGTTTCAGCAATTTTAATCCCGAGATATAACATCTGAGGGGCACCCAGAACTCATAGAATCGTAGTTACGTATGTAACTTTTGTTTTTATTTCTTTAAGTCCAAAATGTCATCACTACATCATTTTATCCTGTTTGACATATGTGTGAAATTGTCATAATTAGTATAGAAATTATTGAGTTATGGCCCAAAACGTGTTTTGTGAGGTCACAGTGACCTCACGCCTCGGGGTCCCCCCAGGAAGAGCTGGAAACCATTGATGGGGAGAGGGACGTCTGGAATTCCCTGCTTAGCCTGCTGCCCCCGCAACCCGGCCCCGGATAAGCGGAAGAAAACGGATGGATGGATGGATGGATGGATGGATGGACAGTGATCTTTGACCACCATAACCTAATCAGTTCATCCTTGAGTCCAAGTGGATGTTTGTGCCAAATTTGAACAAATTCCCTCAAGGCGCTCCTGAGACATTTTTAGCGAGAATCGGTCGGAAGGACGAACAACCCGAAAACATTATGCCTTGGCCACGGTTGTCGCTGGCACAGAAGCATAAAAACACCCTGAGAAATTTGAAAACAAGGTTGAAATATTGTTGGTGTATCAATAAAAGCAAAATGTAAGAAAGTGCAATGAAAATGTCGTTATGACATACACGAAGCATGCGACTTAAATGTCACTCGTCACTGAAGAGACGAAAAATGGCATCAAACAAAAACATGAGTTCTTTGTGGAGCGATGAGTAGACTTTAAAGTTCCTCAAATTAATACATGAAATAAACATAAATACAATAAGTTTTTTGGTCATTTGAGGTTTGACTGGAGCCTGTTTAACAAAGTTCTCTCATTGCACCCTCTTCTTCTGCAATGGTTTAATGACACCCAACTGGAGAATTAGCGTCACCAGCAGTTTCTCTCGATGAACCAGCTCCTAATATTTGTATAACAGTCGGGGATGGAAGAGTAATGTCAATATACTTTTTATGCATTTGCTAAGCTTTAAATTTGGATGGAAGCATGGCTTATATTGGCAGCTAGCTGCTTGCAAAATTGACAGCAGTAACCCACAGTCACCATTATCTGAAATGATGTTGCAGTTATTCCAGCAGCTTTACAGAGAGTCTTCAGTTGGTTTAACCACGGGCTATGGGGAAGAGCCTTTTATCATATAGCAAACCTCACTGAGTGTAACACTGTTGTCTGTATGAATGATTATTTGCATTATCTATTAATCTGTTTATTTTTTCGATTGATCATTTAGTCTACTAGTGCAGTGCCGTTCGGAGAGTGTGCCCATTCGTAGCGTGTGCCTGTTCGGAGAGAGTGAGTGCTGCTTGCAGCATTCTCGAGATCCGCTCATCGCTCATTGACTCCAGGGAAGTGAAGAAGAGTTCAGTTGTAACGTTAGTATACCCAGCATCCAGCAACAAAAGTGAACTGCAGTCAATGAGCCACGGCCTGTAAAGGCCCGCTGTGGACAACAAGAGGACAAGTTTGACTAAGTCTGCAAAGAGTGCTGGCCGCTTGTTTATTCAAAGTTATTATTGTTAATATCAAACGTGACGTGTTTCCAAATTGCACCAAGTCAACACTGCATGTCCTTGGGTCCTCAGCAATACACCCACCGAGTGTGAAGTAGAACGGATGAGCGGTTCTCGAGATATGCGAAGGACACACAAACATGTGTACACACAGACAGAGATTCCTTGCTTTATTATTGGATTAAATGTCCAAACAGTCCAAAACCCAGTTATTTAGTTTACATTGATACAGAGGAAATCAGCAAATTCTGCCTTTGAGAAGCTTAAACTGGCTAACGTTTGGCATTTCTGTTTGAAAAATGACTTTAATTTATTAAAATAGTCAAAAATCTTGAGGTGACATTTTTGTCAACAGTGTCAACTAAACAATTTATCCACTAATGGTATCAGCAGTAGCTTGCACTACACTGTACTTATCAATACTCTCTTTGAAACTGTGCACTTTGCCAATATGCTCCTATACTGTCAAGAGCAAATCTGGCACATTGACTTGGAATATGGCTGCAAGGGAAAGTTTGAAAGTTGTGTTTATGAATGAAGAGATCATCTTCATAGTTGTAAAAATGCCAACAGTCTTACCAATAATAATAATAATAAGATAATGGTAACAGTGCGATGGATATACTGTTTAGTACTTGAGCCAGTGTTTATATTCATCCATTTCTTCTCACATCGGTCTGCGCTACTGAGCGAGCCTCTTTCAAGCAGAAGAAAAAAGAGCTGAAGGAGATTAAACAAGGCTTTTATCCTTTCTCGAGAGGCAGACCTTGACGAACTAAATGTGCAGTCTGCACTCGCGCAGCCTTCACACAGCATCACCATTTGTATGACAGAGCACTGAAAGCTCACACAGACCACAGTCACAGCATTGTGTCAGCAGGCCGTCAAGCCTTCATTTAATAGTTAACCTATTAGCACACGAGTATGGGTGATGGAAAGTTCTAGATCTGTCTTTGGTTTCATATGACATCTTATAAAGTTTAACAAAGAGCTGAAACTATTGGAATTGATTGATCAATTAGTTGAACGGTAGAAAAATCTGCAACAATTTTCTTAATCGATTAATTGTTTCAGTTTCTTGACAACTATTCTCTGGCTCTCAAATGTGAGGTTTTGCTGATTGTTTGTGTGTTCACTATTATTATAAAATTTTGACACTCAGTACATTTCATTGTCATTTTTGACACTAAATCTGACAATGTTGTAAATTTCAGAACTACAGTTTCAAAAATTTGGGGGCCTTGATGGATGTAAACAGGAAGCATAATGTTGGCATGGAGTCATTAAGTTAGCTGCAGGCTACGACTTGAACCCATTTCTTTTAGCCCATATCTGTTGACATTTTGGCAAATCGGCACCATTAAGTATGCCGAATGAGCTATTAGCAGTTTCTGTTTGCAATGTACCCATTACAGACAACTATCGCTGGATTATACCGGCTACACACCACACAAGAATCAAGCCGATTTTGGGCCTGATTCCTCCCTCCCGACAATTGTCAGTAAAGCCCTGTTTTTTTTGATGGTTCTGAAATGTATCTTTCCAGATATTCCTGTAGTGTGAGGTATGTTAAGAGTGTTTTTTACATCCCCCGATCGGCTTGGAAGTCCATCCTGAACGCACTGATTTCAAATATTAAACAGGTTCAATATTTACTATCGGATATAGTGTGGGGAAACCCGAGAATGACCGATGACACAGTCGTGTGAAAGAACGATTGGGAACCAAGCTGACTGAAGCAAAAGGACAATCACCGCCGCGGCTAATGCATGAGCTAATGCAAAACGCATAAAGCATAAAGTAGTAGTAAGATGGAACTCAGAAATGGAGGACCAACTTGTTGATTTGTGGCAACAACACAAGTGTTTATTAAATGTGTCTCCATGACTTCACCCATCCATCCTTCGTCAATTTTCGGTTCAAAGTGGTGCAAAAACTGACAACGCTAATTCTTCCTGCCCGTCGGTTGCCATGTTTGTTTACGCTAAAATCACGTTCGTTCGCGAGATATTTTGCATGATTTCTGTTTTTTTTAGTCGGGACTCTGGTTCATGAATGAATCTGTTAGTGTGTGATGTGCTGTTTTGGCTAAATCGTTGCTCACCACACACTACAGGAACAAAACTGTTAAATTTAACATAACATGTCAGTATGTGTGGGGTTTCTCACATTTTCAACCTCTGTTAAGATTTGAAACTCTTTTAGTGTGAGCCAGCCTTTACTTTCATAACGAAGAAAACTTAAAAAAGGTGATTCTAAGGCAAGTTCTGAAGGGGTGTCTTATATGACGACTTCTAAGCAGACTTATGGATGTTCATTTGAAACAGACATCAGAGATAACGATATCACCAGAAGGTGTGAGTCACACTGAATCTAAAAATATGTTTTATGTCTGTGTGTTCATATTTGACTGAGTTATAAGCAGTAGATATTTTGACGCAATGTGCAGCAATCGGACACTAATGGTTTTAAAGTACCTAAATTGCCTCACATTTACTTTAGCTTTGCAGCTCCTGAAAATGTTGACACAGTCAAATCGATGGGCCAAACTGCAATAACTAACTACCTCTTGTTTTTTAGTACACCTGCATGCACCTGTCCCTTTCACCTCACACAGTGTCTTTGCTTCATGTCTCTCCCTCTGCTTCCTCATTCAACTCTCCCACAACCCCCTGGGGAGCCACCTCACAAGTTGAAAACCTCAATCATAGACTTTGTAAAAAGTTAGTAGCAGCTCTACTTTAAAGGTCTGATTGCTAATATTTTTATTTAGACGAATATTAAAAAAAAGAAAGAAAATACATCCACACAGATTTTAAAAAGATGCCGAATAAAAGTATGGCTTTTCTTGAAAAAAAAAAATATATAATGATTGTGAATTAATCATCTTAAAATTTTTGGCAGGTCCAAAAGGAATGTATTTTTTTTTTATCTCTGTGGAAGATATCTGACGTTTGGTTCCCACTTCTAACAAGGCTTATGAGCCAATAGTATAACGACATTGGTATCACGTAGTATCTCTGCTTGGCAACCACTTGTTATGAAGTGAATGCAATGAAACGGGGGAGGGAGAATGCGACGACTTGTAGCTGAATGGTAACACTAGCACCTTTAATACTTGCCATCAATTATTATGGAGTATTAAACATTAAACTTTTATGGGTGAGTCAATATGTGTCTTTTTTATACAATTATGTTGAAAACTGTATTTTTCATATATTGTATACAAATATGAACATTCGATATATCATGAAGAAAGTAAACAATTCATAGCTGCAGGTCTCATTTAGAAAAAAAAGTGATTTGATGAATCTATTGCAATGTGTATTGCGGGGCTCGACATTAACGCTTGCCGCTTGAAATAAACTCTGTGTTCGGGCAAATGGAACGCCTCATGCAGTTGTCCAATCGGGCCAGTGAAAAATAAATGTGATCCTTATTAGGGATGCCCCAATATTCAGTAAAATTATGCGATCAGGAAATTGGCATTAATGCGTTCGAGCGCCCAGAGCATGCTCCGCCGCTCTGAGAGTGAGTTGCTCTGAGTCACTGAATGGTAATGTTACATTCCAACAGCGCTCCGAATTTACAACCGTTTGTGCCAGAGTGTGCTCTGGTGCTCGGAGTGACTATTTATGAACATAACGTGAAGCTACATTGTGAACAATAAATCCCTGTTGAAATTGGCAGAAGGAGAGCTAGTTAACGTTAACGGTTAGCTGTCAGCAGCCGGTGGGCAGCCCAGTCCAAACACGGGAGAAGTTCCAGGACTTTCTTCAAGAACAGGTTTACTTTCACCCAAACCATGATCTTTTCCTAAACCTCACCAAGTAGGTTTGTTTCCTAAACAGAAAGTCAGAAAGTGCTTTCTGTCAGAAATCCCTGAAAGCTAACTTCTCCCATGTAAATAAGGCACCTAGCAGCTAATGTTAATGGATGTTCCATTGGCTTACATTATGTTGCGTTCAATCTCTGCTCAGTAAAAATGAATATTGGGTGAAGGTAAATCATAGTGCTATCATGATGTGTTCAAATGTAATCTTGTAAAATGTAGTTTTTTGAGAGAAACTTGAATAAATCCAGTTGTTTGAAGGAGATATTTTCACAGCAGATAATAAAATGAATAGATAATAGAGAGGGAATTATGACCTGTTTAACATCCTAACACTAACACTAAGCAGGTTATAATAATACATACTTAAAACTACTAATGCCAAGCTTCCGTAGAAAGCAAACCTAGTTGTGATTGTTGAAACAGTGGAAAGACTGATCTATATGGATATACTGTCTTGATGAGTTTTATTTTGTCTCGTTTGAATGAAGTGCATTTTACAATGATCAGCAAGGTAAAATTACTGTTTCTGTCAATGGAGTCTGGTGGCTTTGAGGAGAGCATATTAATTGTATGTTTTGTAAATAAAATAAATTAAAATAACTCTTTAAATCCCTGTTGAGTTTATTTATTTTTTAATAGGCCTACTTTTTCCATTTGGGACAAGTGAGTTTGGCTATCGGGCAAGTAAAACATCTCATCTATTTGCCTGCAGGGCAACTGGCTGTGAAAGCTTAATGTCAAGCCCAGTATTGAACGTTTCACTTCTCCTTTAGGAGTTCTAAACTGCAGACTAAGCAGCTGTTAAAGTGAGCACAAGGCTGTGCTGTAACGTACACATGTAGTGTAAGGACAAACAGACATATTTGCATAAAGTTAAACAATAAAGAAACTGTCCATATATAAAGACAAACACAATATCCATGTTCTTTGCGGTAAAAAACAAGCTCCCACACACACTGAGGCAACATAAAAGCGAAGACTGACCTTCTTAAATCAAAGCTCTATAGCTTTCTCTCCCCTCTGTCTTCCATATCCCTGCAGTCTCTCATCCTCCACCTCTCCTTTGTTTCCATCTCCTCTATCCTCTCTTTTCTCTCCCTCTCTAATGATCAGCCGGCGTGAGGGCTGCCAAGAATGCAAGTCTGCCATGGTTGACCTTCCTTTCGCCTCTCCTCTCTGTTTATGTGGATGTGTTAGAATGACTGCACTCCCCCTCATCTCTCCGTCCACTGTTGATGTTATTCATTCAGCAGAAGCTGCGGCCCTGCTGCAGCTGCATAATTGACCCTGCAGCTGGAAACATGTAGGAACAATCATAATCTGATACCCAGTCTTGTTGCCCGAGCGAGAACAATAACTGGGCTGGCGAACTAATTCAACTGCATTGCTTTACTGCATTTTAACCATGTTTTCTGCTCCACTTCTACGGTTTCGGACTGTTTCACTCACTAAAATCTCTCTAAACAATGTTGCTCCCATTTCAAATGTTGATGTTCATTCATGCTGCCTTCAATTGTTACAGTGTTGTTCCCAGCCATATTAAGCCTCCTGGCTGCCTCTTCAGGCCCCATAGAGGCCACCATAAATGTGTGATTGGTGAAGCTTGTTGGGGCTGTACACAGGCTGACAGGCAAACATTCACCCTCCTCTGTGATTATCTGTACTTTGATTATACAGCTGAGCCACTCGAATGAACAGATTCATTCTCAAGTGGCATGTATGACTGATATAAGAGAACTAGAATTTTCTCTTACTTAAAGGGGACATGTCATGCTCATTTTCAGGTACATACTTATGTTTTGGTGTTTCTACTAGACCATGTTTATATGCTTTGATGTTCAAAAACACATTATTTTTCTCATACCCTCTGTCTGAATATACCTGTATTCACCCGCTGTCTCAAATGCTCCGTTTTAGCGTCTGTCTTTATAAGCCTTCCTCCCGTTAAAGCCCAGCCTGCTCTGATTGGCTTACGAGGAAAATATGGTTCAATGATGACGCCGTGGGTCAGAACGCCATTATCAGTTGTAACAATCATAAGAACTCAGTGCAAAGACAGCCATTAGCTAGCTAGTGGGGCAAAACAGAGAGACTCACTTGCACTAAAAGCACGCACGGCCGGACCGGCTACATCAACAAAGCATGAAGAAGCTCGGATTACAATACACAGAGGGAGAGCGACTTCATTCTCTGCTCTGAATGAATTTGTAGATAAAATAAATTATGGCAATAAACTAAAATAAAAAAACAAACCTCAAACAAACTTCATGTAAAATGAATATTCTGTTCATCATTTCAGTCATCATCATGACTTGCCAATTTACTGAGAGGTTCGACAACATGTTTTTTTTTTCAAGGCCTTTACACACCGGCAGCGTTTTTGTTGTGAGATTAATTCACACATCATATATTTTTTTTTAACGGTTGTTTTTGTCATGAATACTTTCGCACAGAACGTGACTATAACACAGCCGAGTCGATATTTATGAAACAACAACACGGAGGCTCCATAGTGCGAACCAAGATGGCTTTATCACTCCTTTCAACCTTAACAAAGGCAGCACAGACCAGTTCTACTCCTTACGTTCTTACCTTTCACAATAAAAGCCCTAGACAAATAATACTCGCAGGCCAGTATTTCGCTTTTATGTGTAGTTCATTTGTCCAGCTATCGGTGTGTAAAGTCTTTAAGATTTTACGATTTGATTGGTATATTTTTTGGACATATTCAGTTCAGTAGTAGAAAAATTCTGACATTTCAACAGCTGCCTCAGGGTCTTTATGCAGGTCTCTGTCCAGGGAGAATATCCTTTCAATCCCATTTTTAAGCCATTGAAATATATATGTCAAATATATATCTGGTTGGAGAGCCCCAGACTTCATTGTGTCCCCATCACTTCAGAAACCAAACCTACTATGCCCTGAATGTTTCTCTTTTTTGCCATAAAACAGTGAGGCAGATGTGAATACACAAAATAAAATGCCAAACATAGGCTGGTTGCTGATATTCCTGTTTGTTTACCTCTTGCTTACATAAAAGGTGAGAGGTCTTTAAACAAATACATCTTTAATACATCTCTGGAACTGAGATCAGTGGGCACACAACCACTGCTGCTGTTATAAAAAATCTTCATGTTTGTGCCAGTGTACACTTTCTCCGTTGTATCTTAAACTGGATCTCTTTTTTGCAGCCGAGGATAAACAGTTCTATGACCCCGAGGACACAGCGTTGGCGGTGGGGATAAAACCTGTGACTACTCTGTTATTGGATGGACTTAATAACCTCTAGCCCTGCCTTCCTCCCTCTGACCTCCCCTTCCTCTTCTAATCCTTTCCTTGTATATAACCTATAATGACCTCGCTGAGCTCCTCACCCATCCAATCTAATGTTTGATATTATCAGTTTAAGTCATTTGGAAAATGTTATAGGTATTGGAATTGAGAAATGAACTCGGAGTGAACCTGAATCCCAACACTGTATTGTCTGCCAGTGTCTGTCTGCATGTGAGTTTCTCTGGTTAACCTTTCCATCTCTGTCTTCACCACAGTGTTTATCTGCTACTTAATTTACACAACTTGCTAACACACAATATATGTGTTTGGAGTGCATCGAGAAATTAACACACCTGAAGGAAAACATGAATGCTTTTAGTCCTATTTATAACATGGGGCACGTCAGCCTTCTGTGGTCGAAATGAGTATTACAACAACAAACACTAAAACAGCTGCCAAAACCTTTTCCCCACACAGATGAAAAAAAAAGAAATTAAGAAAGATAATCCTGGCAAAATATGTTTAACCTGTTCTTAAGTCATAAACACAGGAAAGAAAACAAATTAGATTTTAGATTTCTTTTCTTCTCACTTGCTTCTCACGGCCTACGTACTTTCTCATTTTTATTGTGCATGGAAACGTATGATCTAAATCTACATATTCTTTGATACAGTCTCCAAATTCTGTAAATCATTTCTACTTATTTCGACATCCCATTTCTACACCCTGCATATATGGTGTTGCACTGCGCTGTAGATTTATAGGTCGTAAACTGCGAACATCTGTTAGCTCATAAATCTGTCCAACAGAAGAAGACCACGGGTTATTTTTCATGTGCTGCTTTAACTTCAATGGTTTGTTTATTTCCCGCAATATGCACTGTATCTCAAATTATGTTTGATGTTCAGCTCTGTTGAGTCAGTGTCTCTCTGTCCCTGGTGCTCCGGTAACTTCATTTCCCACAAGGATCACTTACTGTAAGCTCATTTTTAAATCAAGTTGTATCACTGTAATGTGGGCTGGACATGTGAAACTGACATTAGAAACTATGTGAACTGTCTCAAGGCCTCGCTGCCAGTCGATGAGTGCATCAGCAAAGAAAAATTATTCCAAAGTATACAGAGTAACCACACACAAATCACACTACAGACGTTTACCAGTTGATATTCTGATGGCCACTTCAGAGAGGAGCCAGTAAACTAATAAAATACACTCAACAACAACTTCCTCCTTGCTAGCAGGCAAGGGCGTGATGCTGCATCCCTCTAGTCTTTTATCCTTGATTAATCATCTTTCTACAAGTGTAAAGCCATGGCAAGACACGATGCACTCAGCAGGAGACTAACATTTAAAATTAGGGCTCAATGTCTTCTGTCCCTGTCTAATTTATATTTTACACAGGGCTGTCAAAGAGAACGTAATAGTAATGTGATAACGCAAATTTGTTTTAATGCATTAACGCAACTTGCGATTTTTAGGTTGTAGCGGGCTCAGTTTTAAAGCTAGAGTGAAGATGCTGGCATCATACGTAACTAAAAAACCTAAGGAATCCATTGGTACCAACCATGTCATACTAGCTTGTTGCGAAGGAGGCTAAATAACGCTCCAAATGTACGGTCAAATTTTGGCGAGGAAAAACTGGCATGGCCATTTTCAAAGGGGTCCCCTGACCTCTGACCTCAAGATATGTGAATGAAAATGGGTTCTATGGGTACCCACGAGTCTCCCCTTTACAGACATGCCCACTTTATGATAATCACATGCAGTTTGGGGCAAGTCATAGTGAAGTCAGCACACTGACACACTGACAGCTGTTGTTGCCTGTTGGGCTGCAGTTTGCCATGTTATGATTTGAGCATATTGTTTTATGCTAAATGCAGTACCTGTGAGGGTTTCTGGACAATATTAGTCATTGTTTTG
>CAKAOH010038633.1:181121-247571 GCA_916701665.1 Sebastiscus tertius | reverse complement strand
TGAAAAACTTCTCTCTCCCAGCTTTAATATACGGCACTCCAAATTATATTACTCACTCATTAATTATTATTTCCGGTAGAAAACTGTACACACAATGTCTGGGAGATAGTTCCACTTTTATCATTTGGAAAACTTCTACCATTGCCCTCAGCAATGTTAAGGTAAGACATGAAATAGAAGACAAAATGGAAATCTTGCTTCAGGGAAATGTCCTACATTTTTTTCTTTCCTCATTTGAGAGAGAATAATCATATTTAATGTATAACCAAAGGGGCCGTTGAGTGTCGAGTCAGAAAAACTTAATTTAACTCATACTCTAATATGGTTTAGTCTTGTTAGACGATGCAGCACTAAGTTACTTTGTTCCTCCCAAGAAAGAGCCTGAATCAAGTCCCCAAAAACAACACGTTCAAGTGACAAAGATAGCAAAGAAGGAAGTATTGTGATGCTGTTACAGAGACTGCTGTTTGTCTCCCACTGTTACCTAACCTTGACCAAGTGGTTATTATTATAACCATGATGAGAAAGTTCTAATTTCAACCAAAATCATGACTTTTCCCTCACCATACCAAGTCCTGTTGTGCCTAAACCTAACCAAACCTTAGCCATAGCGATGCCAGATCATAAAACAATAGCGGTGCAATAGTGCATATTCAAGTACTATACTTAAGTGCAATTTTTAGGTACTTTTATGGTACTTCATACTGTAACACCACTATATTTATTTTAAAGCTTAAGTTATTAGTTACTTTGCAGATTTACATTGGTAATGCATGATACAAAAACAACGTATCAATAGGGCTGTCAATTCATTAAAATATTTAATTGTGATTAATCGCATTATTGTCCATAGTTAATCTTGATTATCGCAAATTAATAGCACATTTTATATCTGTTCAAAATGAACCTTAAAGGGAGATTTGTCAAGTATTTTACACTCTTATCAACATGGGAGTGGGTAAATATGCTTTATGCAAAAGTATGTATATATTTAGTATTGGAAATCAATCAAAAACACAAAACAATGACAGATATTGTCCAGAAACCCTCACAGGTACTGCATTTAGCACAAAAAAATATGCTCAAATCATAACATGGCAAACTGCAGCCCAAGAGGCAACAACAGCTGTCAGTGTGTCAGTGTGCTGAATTGACTATGACTTGCCCCCAAACTGCATGTGATTATCATAAAGTGGGCATGTCTGCCAAAATTTAGCATATGTTTGGCACGTCATTTAGCTTTCTTCCCGTCAAGCTAGTATAACATGGTTGGTACCAATGGATTCCTTAGATTGTGTAGTTTCATATGATACAGTATCTTCACTCTAGCTTTAAAACTGAGTCCGCTACAACCTCGGAAAGATCAGCAGCTCATCCGGATTTTTAAGAGGTTATTTAAAAATCGCAAGTTGCGTTAATAGATTAAAGAAATTAGTAGCGCTAAAAAGAATTTGCCAACCCTGCAGCCCACTACTTGTATTTTTTTAAAATAAAGCAAGGTGAAACGCCAAGCGGACAAAGCTTGTTCCAAAACAAGAGTGAATCTGGGGTTGGCTTTCACCCGCTGGCGAGCACCGTAACTCTTGTTGAGCCGGGAGGAGGAGCCAACTTTGAATGTTCTGTGTACAAATCGCAACCGACAAATCCTACTCATTGTGCCTTTAATATATAAGTAATTATAAATAAGTTACGAAAACTAGCCCCACCTTGACCAGCTGCAACATTAAGGCATTCATAATTATAATCCAGAATATAATATGTATATTATTCTAAGATGGGCATTATCGTACTTTTACTTTTGATACCTGAAGTATAATTTGATGCTAAATCTTGTGTACTTTTACTTGAGTAAGATTTTAATGCAGGACATTTATGAGGTATTTTTACACTGTAGTATTCCTACTTTTACTTAAGTATACTTCCACCACTGAAAACGGATTTATTTTTCATCAGCAATTTGTAACAGTTTTGGAATACACAAACAAATGATGTCATCCTTGGGATAGAAAACACTTATGTGTGATATGTATGTAACAACATATTTAGTTGTTTAATTTGGAGGACTTGTTGGCATTTATTGCCTAACCTTAAAGTATCCAGTTTTGCTGTGCTAGCCTTCATGTAGAAAACAAACCCTGTCACGGATTCGCTGAGCTGTTACATAAACAATGTTCTTATTTAAGGAATTAACATGTCAAAGCAAACACACCTCATAATCATCTTACTGTAAATGACAGGCCGCACAAAGCCTCACAGCCCACGTTGACACGTCTTTCAGAGCAATTAAATGCTCCACTTCCTCCGGGTCTTGATTTACCTTATCGAGCCGCCTATGTGCTCATCGCCACTTTACAGCAGGCCCCTGCCTCAGCATTACAAGCACACAGTCATTTATTTGTCATCTGGTGCCAGGATAAATGCAACAAATGCCACGGGAGGCTTTCTCTATCATTCAAACAGGGACATCTGGTCTATCTATGGAGCGTGATCACCGAGCGCTGTGCTCGCTTCAGGAATAGACGTGACACCTGCTTACCTGGAGAAACAGTCTAAATCAGCGGCTGCCTCAAAGACGGGAGGCGGGAGGAGAGGCGTCGGACAATAGCATGCATGGGAATGAGGCTTCAGCACAATAGGCTCAGTTCAAATTCAATCAGCCCACACAAAAGAGGTCTTGCCATTACAGTGCATGAATGGACTGATGAATTGAGTGGTGTTGTTTATACCTCTATGAAGTCTCCATCACACCATTGGCACCGTCAACTCGACGGCAGAAAAAAAAACTGCTGTTAGTGCACTAGTCAGACAAGGAGTGGGAGTTGCAGTGAGTTCAACGAGACCAGATGTCAGACAGGAGTGTTCTTTCCCGCTACCTGTTACCACCTCCCCCAGTCCCTTTCCGTGCCTCTCTTTGTCTCTTTTCAGTACAAAGGTAAACAGCATTATTCACAGTAATGTCCCGCAAGCCCAATAATACATAATGAAGATTGATGCTGCAGAGCAGAGGGAGCTGTGCAACATCTTGGACCTCAGAGAGCAGTCGTTGCGTTCATTAGGCCTACAGCAGAGCAGCCCTCCAGGTCTCGGCTGCTGACCCCTGGGTGCTCCAATAATGGGTGAACAGGCCGTGAAGCTAATAAAGGCCAGAGAATTGTGATCTTTATAAATGACATTCTCCCATGAAGCTATATTATTGTGTCCCCTACGGCTTCTATTTGTTTATTAGCTTAATTAGAGCGCAATTATAGGGAATTCTCATGCAGTAAGCCCCTCTGCTGAACATTTCCATAGCATGCTGAGAAACAAGACAGTAGCTTAATGTAGAAACTAGTTGGCATCCTGAAGCTCTCTAGAGTCGACAGTTGAAAATAGAATCTGTTTACATTTATTAACCCTCAAATTAATCTTACGTTACCAGCTATCACAGACGTTCTCACCCGGTTGTGTTGCGCTCTCTGTAGGCGGTGATGTGGGATTTCTTTAACTCTTCTCATCATATAGGTACTGATGGATCCCCATTGTTTTCCTCTGCGTCTTGTTCACTCGTTAATGCTGTGATACACTGCTGCTCCTATGTTATGTTTTTGCCTCAGGCAAGATCTGCTGATGGCAACGTGATGATAGGTGTGTGAGCGAGCTTGCTTTTATGAGCTCCGGTCTGTACATGCTCAGGTGCACTGCAATCAGGGGGAAACAAATGAATGGATTGAACACTGGAGTTGGTCTGACACTGAAAACAGGGGTCCATTTGTAAGCAAACACACTGCAGCTCCATGAAGCACTACAGTAGGATGTTTTTTTGTTTGTTTGTTTTTTTGCTGATGAAATGTGCTGATGAAATACCAGAAAGAAATATACTGGACAATCATTTTTCTTGGTGGAGTCGTACTGCAACAATGTGGTCAAGTTGTGTTTCGAGTTGGACCGGTAAATTAGAAGTGCCGATGTTAGGGCTGGGACGATACACCTATCTCCCGATTCAATACTATCATGATACTTGGGTGCCGATTTGATAAGTATTACCATTTTTAAGTATTGCGATTCAATATTACTATTTGTTGCGATTTTTGTTAACATTAGACCATGGGAAAAAGCTGAATCAAACGCTACTACTTTGGACAATTTCTAAATTGATATGGTAAGAATGTTTGATTTTCAGCAGTCAGAGATGTCCTGAAGTCAAATATATCAGTTATTTTTTTAATAATTTAATTTAATTTATAAGGGACATGTAATGTTTTATACTTCTGGTGAAAACAATCCATCAATCTTGTTTCCATATATGTATTTTGTATATACAGTTCCCTTTGTTAACACCTAATTTTGAAAACCGGATGTAGTCACACGTGTAGACTTCCGCTAACTTTGCCAAGTCTGTCGCTAGCTCTCCCGTCAGCTCCGTTCTCTTTATACATCCATGGTCAGCTCCATCGGGGCCGTTTGAATGCATTTAACATAAATGTCAGTCTATAGCCGACGCAATTTGACCACGGAGATGAGAGTGACGGCTGGCTTGACCACACATTACCGCAATACGATAACATTTCCTGTCCATGACAGAGTTAGCATGCAGCTTTAGCTATGACGTTTAGCTCTGCTTTTCCTGACAATGTGTGAAACCCAACGTATTTCCATACTTTACTGTATGTGTAGTGTTTACCACTTTGGATTTAAAATGTGAGGGTGCAGGTCAAATCCAAGTGGACCTTCCGCCATTTCTACTTTCTCGTTTCGGCTCGCTGCGGCCAACTAGGGTTTGTTTTTGGTACTACACCTCCGCATTAACTCAAATTAAGCAATTATATCTCTATTCTGGGATTAGAAAAATCTATTTCAAAATCGTAAAAAAAAATCGCAATACATATATGAATTGATTTTTCTTCCAACTCCTAGCCGAAACATCAGCCAAGATTAGCTTATAGCAGATATACCATATCGCTGCATACGTCAGCTGATTAATAACAAATTCCAGTACAGAAATGCTTATGATGCTTAAGATATGTTTGAGATCATTTAGAAACAGTGTGATCATTACATAGTGTGTCCACCCGAAAGTGAAATTTATTTTCTTTTTTTTTTTATTTGAAAACATCACACTCAGTCCATGTCTTAGTCACAATTCTTTAAAAAACAAAAAAGAAAAAGATTGTATGGGTCCTAATGAAACATGTTTGTTTACGTTATTAGTATTTTTCAAAAATGACGGAATGAATATCAACCAATATATCATTATGATTTTGTAAATATCAATTCTGGCATCGACCTCAAAAGTCCAGTATTAGTCTGACTCTGATAATTGTGCTATTGTTTAAAATAATCCAAATCCAAATAATCCAAATCATCCAAACTAATATTTTAAAGCACATCACAATTAAATACTAACAACAGGGTTTTTATTTAAGAGTGAGGAGTTTCATCTGATCTAATGTGTAACAGTTCATTACACTGAACTTCAGTTACATTATTTACATGATTTGAATTCAGGTGTTTTATATTTTTGTCTTGATACTTTTTGATTTGTCTGACATTCCGTCAGTTTTTATACCCTTGATCCTGAAGAAACGATATTTAATTTCAACCAAAACTGAAACAACTAGTTCATTTATGAGTTTAGTAAAATGACAGAAATTAATCAGAAACTATTATTTTTAGTAAAAGTGTGTTTTATATCATTGTAAATCTTTGAGTTTTGAACTATTGGTCAGGCAAAATGTTTTTCTTTGTTTTATAAACAAAATAATATGCAGATTAATTGATGATGAAGTAGTTTTTATTTTTTAATATCTTAATACTAATTTCAGCTCTATCCCTGAGCTCCTATTTCAAATTATGGTTAATTTTAATCTCGCAGTATATACGAAGTGATCGCAAGAATGACTTTTATTCTTGGTTGAAAGGCGGCAGAGGATTGTTTTGTCTCTGTTTATGTGAGTAACAGCTTGAGTTCAACAGTCCGTCCCTGAGGCAGCGGTGAACCGAGCCCAGAGCAGTTTACTGGTTAACACTCCCTACAGCTGGGAGGTCCCCACTGCAGCTGTCCCTCCGTCATACAGCCCCCATTCTTCCATTCTCCTCTCCAGCCAGCAGTCCCACATGGTACCAGGACTGGCTGAGATGAGCTGCAGCCAGTCTGGAGGGAAAGCACTGTGGAGAGTCACAAATAATAATAAAAAACAAACAAGATATTCAAGCAGAGGTCACATCTGGGGAGCTAAACGTTGCTCTGCTTTGATGGAAAACCAGCAGGGACCTACTGGGGTTGGGGGAGTCACTCAGCGGCTGATGAAATCTCCCCCAGTAAAAAGGAAGAGATACTACTCTAAAGGCAGAATTAGCTAAAATATTTACAGTCTAAGGTGCAAAGCCTTGGAATGAGAGCTTGTTTTAGTTGAATATTAAATCATGACCCGAGAAAATGGTTGATCCTGATCTGCTGGCACGCGTTAAGATCACACTAGAATAGTTCAGTCAACGGTGGTTTAATTACAGTTGTAAATCAGTTCCCATGGTAGCCTAAGAACAATAACAAACTTTCACCTGCAGCAGTGTTTTATATTGAAAATCTGCTTGTCCTTTCCTACAGAGAAAATAACACACATGTAGCCCCTATGGGAATATATATTATTTTTATTTAAAGAAATATTTCTCTTTGTGTACTATTTAATGAACTGCCTTTAGAAGACAAGAACTGATAGTACGCCTTATTAAATGCCTTTAAAAGTGAAAAACAAACAAAAACAGCTTCTGCTTGAGGCAGAGTGAGAACCTTAAGTGGAGGGGAAAAAAAATGTAGTGATGGTTTATGTTGTTTACAATAACAACAGATGCAGACCAGATGCTGGAACGACAGGCTGCAGAGCAGGATTGAATTTGTTGCTTACTGATCAAATTTGTATTAGAGGGTAGACATATTTTTTTGTAAGAGATTCGACAAGCAAAAGAAACTAACTACTCTGAAACTTCATCTTTTTACATACTTGGATGCATATTGTGCTGTTTACTGGAAAATAATGCATTTATCTGCATGGTAAAGCCCAATAAAAACAGTCTGTTATGTTTTCATATAAGAATGATATTTCTTCCTGAGATGATGATGCAGACGACTGCTGCCAGTTCCTGCCCACGTTAGAGTGAATATACTGTAACATTGTGTTGTAGCCCTCTAAGTCCTTATGTCAAAAATCTGCTCTGAATAGGGAACACATGACAGGAAGTACAGGACTCTGCCTCAAACATTATTGTCATGTACAAGTACAGCTGTACATTCACATCATTTCTTATTAGATGGTGACCAGACAGCAGTATTTCTCAAATCCCAAGCAGAGGGACGATACCTGGCCACAGAACATTTGCTATCAGATATTATTTACCTCAAAAAATGTAATGTAAAATGTATTTTACAGGCTATCGATCAGTTATTTGTGTAGGTATTACTTTGAACATGGCCTGCATCTTTCCTCATCACTCCCTGTCAAACTTACAATAACAGGATACTGCTTTTGAACTAAAGACGGTCACAAGTAGATACTGTACATACATAAGTACAAGTCATCACCCACTTAAAAGACCAGTGGGTAACAATTAGGGGGATCTATTGGCAGAAATGAAATATAATATTAATAAGTATGTTTTCTTAAGTCTATAATCACCTGATAATAAGAATCATTGTCTTTTTGTTAGCTTAGAATGAGCGATTTATATCTACATAGGGAGCGGGTTCCCTCCGTCATGGTACACAGCCATGTTTCAACAATAGCCCAGATCAGACACCAAACACTGCTAACTTTTTCTGCTTGGGCCAGAGTCGATAACATTATTCACTCCCGACACCGCCGCTCTCTCTCTCTCTTGCTTCACCATTCACTTCCCATGTACACACACTCTACGTGCTGTCTCTGCTCCAAATGACCTACGCTACTCTTACAACAGCTCAAGAGAGGGCCATTCACGTTTTCGCATCAGCCACCATAGCTCTCCAACACACTTAGCACACTGGAGAGGCTTCAGTTGGTTGCAATGTCCTCACCTCACTGCTAGATACCACAAGATACACACTGGACCTTTTGCTGCATTTGCGCAATGATGGCCAAATTGAAAGAAGAGGACAATCTCCCATTATTTGCATAGCTAACCTCGTAGTCACACTTATTTTGTTGTTTTTACATATTTGTAGCAGTTCATTAACAATTGTGACCGCATACAAGCTGATTTGACTCTATTAGTGTTCATATTGGATTCTATTGAGATGTAACTGCTTGGGGTTTAATGACACTTCTGCAGTTCTTTTCATCAAGTGGGAGAAATTGTAGCTGTCAGAAATTCATTATATCTTCAATTACAAGTCTGAGGCTAACTTTTTTTCCCCACTCTCTTCCTAATAATTACAGTCTGTGTGATATGACACAACCGCAGCATTACTGTGACGACAAGGTAGCACATAGTAAAAAGCAAAAACACTGAGTTTGAGAGAACATGAGAGTTTCTGCTGTAGATAATGTCATACTGTGTGGATGCATTGAAGTCTGCATTATCATCAAATTGTAACTTGTATTACAATATTTGCAAAGTAATTCTTCTCAGATGGCCAGTCAAGCAGTCACAACATAGTGGGATGTATATAAATTACACAAGCTTTCCTTCTTCTTTAATGCTTCCCTGAAGATGACTCATTAATTTGCTGCAGCTTTGCAAACAATTAAAATGGAATGAGTGAGAATGATACTGAGCGTTGCCCTCGCCCACGATTCAGAGGATTTGACCATGTGTAAAATTTTCACAAGCTTGTTTCTCTTTTATGGGCCTGCTTGTTATGAGTCAGAATAGGATCCAATCGTCTGCTGTTATCAAATGTGTGTTCAGGTTGACGTGATGGCCATATTAAAACTAGTATGGCAGAAAATTAAAACAAACAAGGTGGCCTTGGCTGGTTCGGCACATGCACCGTAAAAGCAGATGAGATGCTGATTTAAAGCAAGTTTTATAACATCCTTTGCTGTAAATAATGTTGAAGCCTTTATTGGACACAGTAGAAACTACTTCAACAACAGCTTGGCCAACTCACGGGTCATTGGATGCTCTAATTAGAATGATACACAGCAGATGTCACTTGTACTGTACAGGTTTCTCTACCCATATAGAAAAATCTGTAGAATCTAGCGCTAAAAAAGGGCTGAACTTTCTGTGTTTTACATGTTTGGTGTTTGCCTCTTGCAGCTGTACATCCAAACAACCACGCTGACCATCTCTGTGAGCCTGAGCGCCTCAGTGTCCCTTGGGTTGCTGTACATGCCGAAAGTCTACGTGGTTCTCTTCCACCCGGAGCAGAATGTGCCCAAGCGCACACGCAGCCTCAAGGCTGTGGTTACCGCCGCCACCATGTCCAACAAGTTCAACCCCAAGGCCGGACTCAGACCCAACGGAGAAGCCAAGACCGAGCTGTGCGAAAGCCTCGAAACACAATGTAAGTACACAAATGCTAATGAGCAAGCCTCTGGCTAAGAACCCATTGTGTTTTTTTTGTTTTTTTTTTCTTGGGCATGTTTTGTTCTTCAGTGTCTGTAACTCATACAAAATGGATGCAGAGATATGAAGCAGAGTAAAAAATAATTACTTATTAGCAGATGTGCAGCGTGTTATTTAACACTTCATTGAGTCCAGTAAATGTGCCACTGTTGTTTATTTGGTGGTGGGGAGGAGGGGGAGGATTGTTTGTGAGTCAGACGGAAGCATTACATTGAAAGAAGAGAACAGAACGGCACTGAACGCTTTTCTCAATGGAAAACCTGTTTTCACTCTTCTCCCGACTGGCTTCAGTAAGAGTTTGATTGACAGATGGTTCATCCAATCACCTGCCAAGTATTTATTGAAAGTGCCTGTCCTTTTCCAGTGACGGCTTCTCAGATGGTTCTGTGTAACAAACCATCTGGTGGGTCAGGTGTCAACACAGAACATATTCTGCAGTAGGGGTGTCACTATTCCGAATCCATGATTCAATTTGACTTTAGATTTTAAAAGTCACGATTCGATTCAATATTTCATTTAAACATACCATTGTTAGACTATGTATGGAGTCTTGAGTTGTAAGGATCAACAGATCATTGGTTTTATGCCCTGATAACTATCATTCACACTTTCAAATTCTTCTTTAAAAAGAAAGGTTATCAAGAATAATATGTTTTGGAATGTACCACACTAAGGCCATATGGTCGAATTTAAATAATTTATTTAATATGTAATAATAATAACGTTTTTCAGCAGTTGATACTATCGATCAATTAGGGAACAAACTGTTAAACAACAAAAAGAAGAACCACTAGATGGCAGGAGGGTAAACAGAGTTTACAAGGCTCACCTGAATGCACCTTGACGTCCCTGTTGGCGCCTACATGCTTTACACTACGGCGAGCATAAACCCCGCTTTACCGTACAAAGCGATGTCACCATCGATTTTAAGTGTAGATAGCGCGACCGTGGCTGAAATTGCCAAACAGTTCGATGAGCGCAGTTTTATTTGGTTGCTGCGGTCTCTAAATCGTCTGCAGACTACAAACTATAGTTTTTCTGTCAACAATATGTTCGATGTTTATGTAACTCACAGGGAAGGGAAAATTTCACCACACTGGTGACTTCAGGGAAGCATGAGGATTTTCTAGTTCTGTTGTTTCTCTGTCATCTCTGACCTAGGCTGTTGCCATGGTGTCTCAAAGTGCAGCTGCAGATTACCGGTAAAATCCGCTGTGTCTTCTTTGAAGTGTTATTGTGATGTATTTTCCTTTGGACTCACGGAAGTAGGTCGGGTCAGAGAGAAAGAAAATAATCGCCGATCCTGCTTTTGATTGCGATGGTAGAAATCGGAAGCTAATTTCGATCGATTTCCGATTTAGAACCAAAATTGTGACACATCTATTCTGCAGTTCAATAATACATTAATTCTACTTCAGTAAAACCCTAATTGTCATTTTCTTTTCATCATTATTTCATTAAATTCTGCGGCTACACGTGAAATAACATCACATGCTAAAAGTGTACCTTCCTTCTTTGACTATTGCTCTCTCTATTTACACCCCTAGTACTAAAACAATTAGTTGATTAATTGACAAATCAGAAAACAAACTATTTTGTTGAATACCTGTTTAAGTCACATGTCTCAAACTCTAATAACTAGGCTGTTTTCTCCTGGTCAACATTTTAGGTTTAGAAAGAGACATTTTGGTGTCACATGCACTGCAGTAAATAAGTGCTGTTGCTCATAGCTAAAGTGTGTGAATCTAATGATTACTTACATTTTTAAAATGTCAGAAGATAGTGAAAAAGACCCGTTTTAATATCACACAGCTTAATATGCCCTATTCAACTACCTTGTTTTTATTTGACCAACAGTCAAAACCCAAAATATATTCAGTTTTTTATCATATGTAACAAAGAAAAGCAACAAATCCTCACATTTAAGCAGCTTAAACAAGCTGTTAGTGTGTGGCATTTTTGCTTGAAAAAAAGCTAAAACAATGAATCAATTATCAAAATGGTAACCCTTTAAATTAGTGTCAATCAACTAATCAATTAATTGGCTAATCGTCTCAGCTGTAGAGTTGTAGTTTCATGTAAATAAAGCTCCGATTTTGCAACATTGCTAGAAAATGAAATGATTATTCTAAAATAAAAAGGCTGTAGAAAAATACAAACGTGGGATAATAAGAGATTAATTTGCAGGTCAGATAAATTACTTAAACTTAATGTGGTTTAAGTGATAACTGTCATAAATGACTTCATCTCACTACTGATGAAAGTACTTATTAAAGCTGAAATAGGTGACATTGGAGCAAATATGATTAAACAAAAGTTATTTTTATAAAACAAGCAGTAAGAGCTGATCTGAGGTCTGCTGTCCATCTGCCGTCTATGAGAGCTGGCTGTCAATCACTCGCAAACTCCGAACAAACGGTCAAACTAGGCAGCGCTGATCAAATATGAATCAATATTCTGTTACTGTAATGCCTATTTATCTCCTCAATTGTTTTCAGAATCATCTTGTACTGCATGGTTTAGCTGTAAAATGAGAAAGTTTGTGACGCCACTGCCATTGTGAAATCTGGTGTAGGAATGCCAAGTTCCGGTCACATGACCGGAGCACAGCCAATAGGAACGCCCTCTCAATGAAATGACCTGTGATTGGCCAAAGTCTCCCATCACAGGCTAGATTTTGTATAGCCTGAAAACAGAGCCATGAGGAGTTGCAGAAGTCTAGTTATCTCTCAGAACACTTGCATTACAATATGCTGAAAGGTTATTGTGGAATTTTTGCCCAATGATGCCAAAAATATACTGCCTACTGATACTTTAAGTACCTAGACTACTTTGACATTTATGAGGCCAAACATCCGCTGGGTCCAACTTCTTAAATGTAAGAATTTTGAACTTTTTACTTTTTTATATTCATGTAAATTTAATATCTTTTGAGTTTTGAACAAAACACTCAATTTCAAGACCTCGCCTTGAGCATCGTTCACTGTTTATTGACATGCTAAATAACAATCAAGAGGTTAATTAAAATCATTGATTGCAGTCAGAGTTTAACACATGGTAAATAATCAAACTTCTAACTCTCCTTTCTGAAGCAGCTGAATTTCTCAGCATGTGTCTCCACCTGATCTCAATACCAATAAAATTGTTTGGTGCTACTTTATCAGTGACACACCAGTAAAGTAAATAATGACTTCAGCAATTGAGTCAGCAGAAATTACTCATGTGACGTCCGAAACGCTCTTCCTCGGCTCGCCTCGGGCGGGAAAAGGTTTTAATCGGTCATGTCTGTCAGCAGAGATGCATACCCTCTGTCTGGCCTGTATTTACAAGGAAACGGAGCCCATTGTCACACATTTTAAAGCTGTGTTTACTCCTCACTTTTTAACAGTGGTGAGAAATGTTTCCCTTCATAGGATAATAAAAGAGCTGACAATGTGCTTACCGTTAACACCGTAAACAGAAATCAATATAAACGGTGTGACAATGCGCTGTGGCAACAATGGCGCGCTGCGGTGAGACCCATCAAAATCGCTACATGTAAACACACAGCGCGACATTAATTCCTATCTTGCTTTGAGTTTCTGTGGAGGGTTAATAGGGCCTTTTGTTACAATAAGTCAGAAGGCAAAGGCGCAGAATTGATAGCCAGCAGCAATTTATCCTGATGGAGTTACCGTTTACAGGGGCTGTACAGTGCATGGCTATTTGAATAAGCACCATTTGTCATTGTCATCGCCACTGTGGATATATTGCTTGATGAAATTGAAAAATTCCTGTCTGGGCCAGCTCCCACAACTGCCGAGATGTGGTGGCGATATGTCAGGATTTATCTGCTCCACCTCAGCGAATCAGCTAACACAGTCTGAGGAGACAACTGGAAAGTTGAAGCCTGATGGCTGAAGGAAGTGAAGGTGTGGTGGGGGGTGCAGTCTGCTTTACCGAAAACCCCATCTGCTGTAGGTAATACAGGCAAAAATAAAGCCAGAGATCTGAGGAAGTTTTGGGAATGATTGGCATTTATTGGCAACTAAACAGCAACTGAACACATTTGTTCACCATTATTTCACATTTCATCTTACATCAGGAAAACGAGGCCAAACAAAACACCCATACGCCCTTCATTAATCTTCCTCATTTCATAGGTTACAATAGTTATCCTTGACTCCTTTTGACTCTCCCCCTCTCATTCTTCTCTTTCAGCTTTCTCCACGAAGCAAACCTACATCAGCTACAGCAACCATGCAATCTAAAAGGGACAAATGTTCTCATCATAATTCAGGATTTCCACCTTGACGGAGAAAAACATGCAGTGGAGTTTCACACAGCCGGCATAAAAAATGGATGTGTCATTGTACGGGGTGGAGATCACAGAAGCGTTGCCCAAAGACATGACATGGCGAGGAGAGAGAGAGAGAGAGACCACGGAGATGGACAAAACAGGGGACCAGAACAGATAACAGTACAATTGCAAGGTTCCATCTTCTGTCTGCCTCACAAGAATACACACAAAAAAAAGAAAAATGAAAAATACTTGCATGGCAGAGGCCTGGAGACTGATGGATGGAGCTTTCCTTTTGAGTGTTTACATTTCAGCTATGCCCTCTTTCAAAGACTTCTCTGTCATCTTGAGCAGTGCGGACTGAAACAGAACTAAAATCAAGAATATGTTCAGGTGTTCTCAATGTCGTCTGCCAGTTTTGAAAACTGTAATTAATCTTAAAACCCTCAAGGCATCACAAGGGATTAATCAACACCAAAAAGGCATGAAAACATGGTCCATGGATTTCTAAAGGGCGGGGGGCGGGGGGAGGGTTGTGTTTTGTTTTTATTTATAAATGTATTCCGGTCTCATGAGTCAAACGACTGGAAATGGCGATCATCTCAACAATGCAACAAATCCGTACCAGACTATTTTTTTTTTTTGTCCAGATTTCCACTGAGTCAATAAGAAGGACTACACATATGAGATGGCCGATTTTGAGCATGCCAGTTTCAACATCCTGTGTTGTGTTGTTAAAAAAAAATATATAAGAAAAAGAAAAAATACTATCTTTGGAATGCGTTTAAACTCTGTTGCAGCGTTGTTAACAATTGTTTGGGCCCAAGCCTACTGTACGTTAAAAACTGTTCTCAAATGGTGAAGGTCTAGTGAGTGATTATTTATCTGTGCTTAAGTGAGGCCATGATTTGTATTACCAGCTAGCCCAAGGCTGCCACTGCCCTCCGCATACCTGTATGTGCTTTGAAACAGTGGCTCGTGGTTAAAATATACAGTATTTTACCCAGGAGATGTTACTGTAAGCTGTCGTCCAGGATGACCCTCCCATCACTGCCACCAGCTATTCTCTTGGTCACACGTAGTGTAAGGGTAAAGCTTAACTGTACAGATCCATTAGGAGGGGTATTAAGATGAAGTATGCCCTTGAGAGGATTGTGCAATATGACCTGAAGGTGATATCCATAATGGACCAGCTACTGAGAAAAAATCATTACGACACATGTCCTCCTCAGGCACTCTCGTGATAAGGAGGAGGTGTCGGGAAGGTGTAAGGCTTTTCAACAAATGAAAATCTAATTGCAAAAAGTACAAAATCTCTCTTATCAATCACCCTCAGCTCGCTGAACAGATTAATAGTTGGCTTCGTGCGGTATAAAAGCCCTCTAATGTCTTGAGGAAAAACATTGTGGGGTCATTTGTGTTGTGAATTCAATGCTGCTCTTCATGCCTCCCTCTGTATTACTTTCAACACCATTTGTGTTGCAGAATAAAATGTGAGTGCTGACCAAATTAAATGGCAAGTTAATGTATGTTATTAAATAGATTGATGATGTCTGCTTTATGTCCTGACATATCCTAAAATTGGGGAAAATGTACAAAAAGATACAGTGCCTGGCTATCTGAATATGTATTTGTAAAACCTCATGAAAACTAATGAAGTGTGTGAAGCATGTTTAGTTTTTTTTATACAAAATTTTATTTCTATTAAAAATGTTTTCAATCTTCAATGTCCGTTTTCAGGTTTTATGTGATTCGGGAAAATCTACCGGTTAGTTTGTTCATTAATCTGACCATTGGCTTTATAAAATACATGAAGGAATACTTTCTTTTACATGCAATGCATACATAATTGTACATTAGGAAAACATCATCTTCACCTAAATGATTGGCAGCTCTTCTGTGTGTGTGTTTTTTTTTTTATTCCTGCTGTAAACTAATAATACAGATTAAAAAACAGTTTGTTAGCCCTGAAGAGAAAAAAAAATGGGCTGCCATCCTCTGAATTATATGTTGCCACAACTGCTCTGATAATAGCACTGGAAGGACGGAGAATTGGTGGAGGGAAACATGAAATTATTTAAAATGAATGGTTTGCTGCCACTTGAAACCAAGGCCTCTGCATGCAGCAAGCTCTCAGGATCTATCATTTTCTCCACGCCTCCCTGATACTGTGAGCCCACTACACAAAAGGCTGGAAATAACAGTTGTTACATAGCAAGTGTGCTAAATGCATGTACTAGATTACTGCAATATGCGGTGCAGAGTATACATCATCTCCACACGGCAGAGACAGAATGAGGTGTCTGCTACGTTTAGTCTCATGAGACTACAGGGTTTTGCATGACTCTTGTTGATTTTTTCTTTCTTTTTGTTTGAACAAAAAATCTCATGCCACTCCGGCAGAAACGATAAAGAACAGTATTAGAAAGTGATGCAGCCATTTAAGTAACATGCTGTAAATTATGTAGCATTTAAAGCTGCAGTGGGTAGAATTGGAGCAAATATTATTAAAAAAAGTCATTTTTATAATCACTATATCCTGACCGTAGTGCATGAGACAGGTAATCTGAAAAAAAAATCATGTGCCTCTGTGTCCTCCGGTGCTCCTGATGGCATCTGCAAGATTTCACAGACCGGAGGAAAACAACCAATCAGAGCCCAGCTGGAGCCTGCCGCCTCTGAGGAGCTGTCAATCACTCGCAAACTCCGATAAAACGGTCAAACTAGGCAGTGCTGATCAAATATGAATCAATATTCTGTTACTGTAATGCCTATTTCTCGCTTCAATTGTTTTCAGAAACATCTTGTAGTGTACTGTTTAGCTGTAAAATGAAATAAAGAAAGTTTGTGACCTGGCATCCATGTTGAGATCAAGTTGAGGAAACACCAAGCACCGCCCACCAGCCGGAGCAAACCTTCTCATTTTACAGCTAAACAGTACACTACAAGATGTTTCTGAAAACATTTCACACGAGAAATAGGATTTACAGTAACAGATTATTGATCAGCGCTGCCTAGTTCGATCGGAGTTAGCAAGCGATCGACAGCTGCCTCCGTTGAATGAACAGCCAATAGAAACGCTCTCTCTGAAATGACCTGTGATTGGCCAAAGTCTTCCGTCACGGGCTGGATTTTTTAAAACCTGAAAACAGAGCCATGTGGAAGTGCAGATGTCTCGTTTTCTCTCAAAACACTTGAATTACAATATGCTGAAAGGCTATTATGGAACTTTTGGCCATTGATGTCAAAAATATTCTGCCTACTGCAGGTTTAATGCCCCATTCATCACTTTCAAACACACTACCACATGCACTTGTGAAAAGAAGAAATATTTAATACAGAAGTAGAAAGCTAAAGAACAGTTTTTGGCTGGCTAACAAATAAAAATCCATACACAGTATGAGAGACACTGCAGGACCCTGATGTGGGATACTAACTAAATAAATCAGTAAATCAATATATTATTAATAAATAACACTTGGCTAAGGCCAATACAAGCTTCAAATAACCTCTATGTTGTTCATCGAGACCCACAAACTGAAATAATCAGTCCCACATGGATCTTACAGGCGTGATTATTGGGAACCAAAATTATTGAATTTGCAGTTGCTTCTCTGGAAGACACCCACAAACAAAGTCAACAACACATGTTGAGGAGAGTTCAATATTCTGTAACATATACTGAACAAAAAGCATATAGGCCAACTAGCTAGCTAAAAAAGGTACTCTATATATTAAACCTTCAGTAGGCAGTATATTTTTGGCATCATTGGGCAAAAATTCCATAATAACCTTTCAGCATATTGTAATTCAAGTGCTGTGAGAGAAAACTAGACTTCTGCTCCTCCACATGGCTCTGTTTTCAGGCTTTAAAAAATAAAGCCCGTAACAGAAGACTTTGGCCAATCACAGGTCATTTAAGAGAGATAGCGTTCCTACTGGCTGTTCATTCAATGAAGGCAGCTGTCAATCACTCAGGAACTCCGATTAAACTGTCAAACTAGGCAGCGCTGATCAAATATGAATCAATATTCTGTTACGTTAATGCCTATTTCTCGCCTCAAATATTTTCAGAAGCATCTTGTAGTGTACTGTTTAGCTATAAAATGAGAAAGTTTGCTCCAGCTGGTGGGCGGTGCTTGGTATTTCCTCAACTGATCTCAACATGGCTACCGGGTCACAAACTTTCTCATTTTACAGCTAAACAGTACACAGTGCTGTTTCAGATATCGAACTACAACAAATCAACTCTTTTTTTTTGGTTCTTGTTTAGGCAATGTGATTGGTCAAATTGTTTGAGTGACAGTGCCTTTGGCCAATGGCAGATAGCGAGCAGAAGCCCCTCCCTCTCATCAGGGTTCAGGTGGTGTCTCTGGGCTGAATGCCTCATGGTGGTTGCTGGCAGTGACAGCAGCTGAACAGAAAAGCCTTGAATTGTACTTTATACATTTTAAATGAATATTCCTCTGTGTTTATTTTCTCCACCAACAAGTTACATAAAAGTTACTACGAGCACACAGATGCATTCGGCTTAAAGTCACCAGATAGCATGGTCACTCTTTAAACAGAGACACCTGAGAAGCAGAAGCCTGAGGAGCAACTTCAGCCATCGTTATCAACCAAGAACTTTTCTTTTCTCCTCAACAAGTGCCAAGTAATAACTTATGTGGCCCCTTGTCGCCCTACCTATAACAAGCTGTACTGGTTAAAGACTATCATCTGTCAGTCGGCTAAAAACTGGCATCAGGGCCTCACATCAGACTGAACTGTTTGTCCTGAGCTCCTTTCAAAGAAACTGTAATGAAGTCATTTCAGTGTTCAACACCGAGCCCCGTCATCTCCTGCTGCTGGAATCATCAAAAGTAAGATCATTTATATTTTTCAATATTATTGTTCATTGGGTATAGTTTTTGTTGGGTGTACTATTGGATTTTATGCTGATGATGCTGCCAGCTGTGTGTGAATATGTGGCCGCCGTGCCAATCTATGTGATGCTGTTAATGTTGATCTTGTTGGATCAGAGCTTGATTGGTCAGGTATGAGTCAGCCTATACATAGAGGCTACCAGGAATTTGACTCTCATTGTACATACGGAAATAGAAATGCAGCTAAAAACAAAAGACAACAAAGTTGAGCAAGAGTAAAGAAAGTAGATAAATATATATACTGTATAAAAAGAATACAAGGAACAACATGGCCTACAATGTGCCGGGTTGTTTCCGTATGTGTAAATGGCGCAGAGTGCAAATATGCTGGAATAAATATGATTAATATAACCGGTTGCTTTATATACATGGCATAAGTGGATATATACAGTATGCATGTATACATGTCAGGTGATTGTAATATTACCTCTGATGATGACGATGATGTTGTATAAGGCTTGTATGATTGTTATGTTATGTGGTGCATTCAGGCAAGTATAGTTGTAATGGTTGGTTAACATATGCATTTCAGAAACTACTTAATAGATGTTTGGTCAGTGATTTCTGCCCTCACCACGACATACCAGACCCAATGCACAGTCCTGCAAACGCCATTCTACTTATCGACTATGGCGTCAAAACAGTCTCATAAGTATTCACAAACAGATGTCAACCTATATAACTTGTAAAACACAATGCACAAATAAATTCAGAGTGATTTGTATCTGTAAATCTATTTTTGTATCTGTAAACCTGTAAATCCCAATCTGTATCCGTACTTCTAATTTACAACCTGTATATCATCATTTGTAAATAAACACAAACAGTTGTACAAATATGTTGTCATATTTTTACTAAAACATCCCCATTTGCATGGCTTAATAGCAATCACAAACCTAATATTAATTTGCGAATTGACAACTTAATATTTTAAAATGGAAATTTATGAAAAAAAGTGTTGGGAAGAACTAGCGCTTTCCAGTAGGTGGTACTAATTCAACATTTATGGATGTCAACCGCTGTTAAACTAAACAATGGGCAAGGCAAGTTTATTTATATAGCACATTTCACCAACAAGGCGATTCAATATGCTTTACATTATAAAAGGACATTTAATGTGCAACAAAGTGTAGCCTACTTAATAAAATAAACATTATCCCTCTCTGGTGCTGAAAGACACACACAGCACCACAGCTGTTCAGCGGCTACTTTTCAACTCTTTTTTTATTCTTATTATTTACATCCTTATCTTAATGTCTTTCTCTGCGCAACACACAGCAATAACATGTCATCAATATCCATTTTGTTTACATAACGAACAGCAACAGCTGTCAGTGTGCTGACTTGACTATGACTTGTCCCAAACTGCATGTGATTATCATAAAGTGGGCATGTCTGTCTGTAGTCATTTCTCAGCAAGATTTGGAAAAATGTGTCCATGCATTTATCTTCAGTAGAGTCGACTTCTGTAATCAAGTCCTTTAGAGCACATGAGTATTGCGATATTGTGTTGTGCGATACTGTATAGATTCTCCAAAACACTATAGATTTTTAATTAACTTCTTAAAAATCCGATCGCCTGCCGCTAAACCTGACCACTATTTGATCTTTCGGAGGTTGTAGGGGGCTCATTTTTAAAGCTAGAGTGAAGTTACTGGTATCATATGAAACTAGAAAAACCTAAGGATGGTACCAAGCATGTCATAGCTTGTTGAAAAGGAAAGGAGGCTAAATAACAAATTTACCAGAAAATAAACCAAATTTACATAAAATTTTGGAGAGGAAAAACTGCCATGATTCTATGGGTACCCACAAGTCTCCCCTTTACGGACATGCCCACTTTATGAAAATCCCATGCAGTTTGGTGCAAAAACCATGCAGTTTTTTTGCATGCAGTACACAGTAAATATGCCTATTCTGTTCTTTATACTGACAGTTTTCCTAAAATAAAAATAAAAATCGCAATATATCACCTCGCTAACAGTATTACGATATATTGAATCATTATCCCTGTATCATGATAGGTATCGTATCGTCAGATTCTTGCCAATACACAGCCTTAGTGTTTTTACAGGTATGTCTATAAAAAAATGCTTAGACAGCTGCAGCTGATTCAGAACGTTGCTGCTCGAGTCCTCACTAAGACCAAGAAAGTGGATCACATCACTTCAGTTCTGTCAAAGAATTGATTTCAAAATACTGCTGCTGGTTTATAACGCACTGAATGGTTTAGGGCCAAACTTTATGTCTGAATTACTACATTATGAACCACCGAGACCTCAAGGTTGTCTGGGATAGGTCTGCTTTCTGTCCCCAGAGTCAAAACTATAAACACAGAGAAGCAGCATTCAGTGTGCGGTAAAACAATCTTATATGGATCCACGGGAATTTATTTACATTCATAGACACATTTCCTTTTTAAAATGCTAAGTTGGTGATTCACAAATGAATATAAATAAGGTTTGTGAATGTTATTAAGCCATGCAAATGGGGATGTTTTAGTAAAAAAATATGACAATGTATTTGTGCAACTGTGTTTATTTACAAATGATGATTTACATTTTGACTTAGAGGCACAGATAGAGATTTACAGGCACAAATCACTCTACATTTATTTGTGCATTGTGTTTTATGAGACACAAGTCACATGACATTTTACGAGTCACGTGCTCCCTGCATTTGTGGATTTTTTGTGTAAAAGAGTCTCAAAAGAATCCACACAAGTAGGTGGAGATTCACAAATATATTTCCTTTGAAAAATGCTAAGTTGATTTACAAATGATTATATACAAGTTTTTATACAAGAGTTAGAGGTATAGATACAGTTTACAGCTACATAAATAGATTTACTGACACATATCACTCTCGCTCATTTATTTGTGCATTGTTTTACAAGTTACATAACTTGACATTTGTTTGTGAATAGTTATGAGACTGTTTCGACACCATAATCGACAAGCAATGGGCCAACAAAGGCAAGGAAGAAGAAGACTGCTCGTAAGTAAATACAGTTATAAACAATTTGGTGTCAAAGTTTTCCAAAAATCAGATCTGCAAATGTTTTATAATGAAGGAATGAATAATGAAGACCTCAAATTTACACACTTTAATGTGAATGGATGGATAAAAACAGGATGAAAATAAATCACTTTTCTTCAATGATTTTTTTGAATGATGGCAGCACCAGAATTGTCACTGTGCATATCAGCTCCAGTCAGTCTTCAGTTTCTATAACGAAGGACTTCCCACCCGACTGTGGAGAAGACAGGCGAGTGTGTATTATTTCTCCAACAGCTGGCCTCTCTACGCTTCAGTGCATCTGAGTTTGAAAGCCAGCAATTTTCAGCAAATTTGTAGAATATTTAGGAAAACTTGAGATGTTGTATGGCAGCGTAATGGCAAAATACATTCAGAAACAAATTTATGTGGGCAGTTACCATGACGCCAATACTGAGAGGTTCAATTACTTCAATGACGAAGACTTACCAGTTAGACTATAAACTACACCATGTTGTTAATGAGATGGTCTCATGATGTGAAAACAGACAACAAAATGCAGAAAAACAGAAAGAAAATCCTCTTGAGCATAGACCCCTCCTCATCGTTATGTGATCACAGTGTCAATGACAGCTCCTTGAGATTAGTGAACTTAATTAATTCAAATACTGCTCTAACGTCAGTGGGAAATATTAATATGAGCATACCCACAAAACCAATCACACGAGGACTGGATCACAGTGCAATAATTAATCCTTTCATACGTTCTTGAAATGCTCTTGGCACACTTTCTTAAGACAATTGGATCATGTCAAAGTCTGTAAAGAATGTAAACGGAAATCCTGTTTCTTTTTTTGATTGAAAGCTCTCACAAAGTAATTTGGTTTGAATCATCAATTAATAATTTAATTTTGTGTTTTTTTACCACATTTTTCAGTGGTTTGCCTTTTTTCACCACTTTTTAATTCATTAAGGAAGAGACATTACGTATGACTTCTTTATGACATACTTCACTATACTTTGACTTTTTATGATACATTATGCTTTAACTTTTTTATGGCATACTATACTGTGACTTCTTTTTCGACAGACTACACTTTGCCTTTTTTATGACTTTTAATAACATACTATAAGATTAATTTTTATGATATTTTTCGACATACTATACTGTGGTGTTTTATGACTTTTTCGACATGTTATGCTATGATTTTTTTGACATACCATACAATGACTTTTTTGTGACTTTTTTTCGACATACTATACTATGACTTTTTATGATTTTTTTGACTTACTATAATATGTCTTTTTTTGACATATTGAACTACGACTTATTTATGTTTTTTCGACATACTAATCGATGACTTTTATTTCGACATACTTTAGTATGATGTTTTTTTTATTTTACTGACATATTATACTATGACTTTTTTATGTTTTTCAACATACTATACTATGACTTTATTTTTTTCGACATACTATGCTATGACTTTTTTTTAAAATACTACACTATGACTTTTTTTTATGTTTTTTGACAAACTGTGCTATGACTTTTTTTCAAAATACTATACTATGACTTTATTTTTTTCAACATACTATATACTGTGACTTTTTTTCGACATGCTATATTAAGACTTTTTTCGAGATACTATACTATAACTTTTTGCGACATCCTATGCTATGAGTTTTTTTGCCATACTATACTAACTATTTAATGACTTTTTGAGAACATACTACGCAGAATACAGGGAGTGATGTATGAAAGAGAATGGGATTTATTCCAATCTTTTTGGAGAAGTAGAAGAAGGAGAAGAATGAAGATGGGGGAATGATGCACTGGAGTTATTGCCGGGGGGGATGAGGATGGTGGAAGAGCCGTGGAGCGTGGAGGAACCGGATGGAGGCAGAGGTAAGGAGGATTGTTGGTGAACGGGCAGGTAATGCAGGCGGTCTGTCTGGAAGGCAGGTGAAGATGCTGTGATCACACAGGAGAAAAAGATGAAAAACAAGGTAATAAGTTACACGAATAATGGCCTTAGTGCAAGTATTTACCACTAGAGTGGAAACAACAAACATGACTTACTATGACTTTTTCATGACTTTTATGACATACTGGGCTATAACTTTTTTATGCCTCATTTCATACTGACTTTTTTTTTTTTACATTTTTACAGCATACTATATCATGACACTTTAACGCATTACTAATGCTTTTTCATTACTTTTTCTTTTAATACTATAATGTGACATTTTACAACATAATATAGTATGACTTTTATTTGTATTACTTACTATACTATGACTTTTCATACCTATTATATTGTGGCTTTTTTCGACATACTATACCCTGCTTTTTATGGCATACTATATACTATGACTCTAATAACATTTATGACATTCAGACTTTTTATGACATACTATGCTATAACTTTTGACTTTTCATGACATACAATTACTTTTTTCGGCTTTTTTAATGAAATACTATACTATAACCTTTTATGACAATTTTATGATACTATACTGGGACGTTTTATGGTTTACTATGTTACGACTTTTATAGGATACAAAATCTTTTTTCTGGCATTTTCAAGCCTGTATTTATATGATAGTGGATAGTCTAGAAAGGGGGAGAGAGAGGGGGCAACATGTGGAAATGGTAGCAGGTCGGATTCGAACCCGCGGTTAGGACTCAGCCTTGTTATATGGGTGCCAGCTCTACCAACTGAGCTTTCGGGGCACCCGTACTATGACTTTTTAATGATATTAGGTGCTTAGATGATCATTTTTTATTTTTTTTAACCGATAACCAACCCTCGTTAACCGAATATAAACTGTTAACCGACAAGATTAGTTCTTCTCAGCCTTTATTCCCCCTATTATTCCTATTGATAATTCTAAATAAAAAGCCTCATAAAATGAGGAAGGTCAATGGTGTATATTTAGATCATATGGGTATTTCCATCTCTTTACTAACATTTCTTTCGCTGCTGTTATTCCACAAAATAATGTTGTTGTTTTTTATGGCTTGATAAGGCAAGAGAAGAATCATTATTCAATAAAATAAAATAAAGTTTGGAAGGCAGAGTATACTTATACCATTATATCTGATAAGGCTCTTGTTACTTGTATCCCTGGACATTCCTACAACATGCATATCAATGTTCAGATTTCATTTATTGATTACAGTAAACATCATTTGCGATGAATAAAACCTATGAACTACTTTATAACTTAGGAGATGATGGTTATCATGACATGAAGCGAGGGGAATACCATTTAAAAAGTGTCTGATTGCAATGGACGGGAACACTGAGTCAAAGTCATCTTCAGCAGTAAAGAGCCAATGCTGGGACAATCCTCATGCAACTATGAATAACTGAGCAGATAAAAAGTGTATCCAGTTCTTTCCCGTGTGCACCTGAGGATAATACAATACAACTGCCCTCAGGTGACAGAATAAGCAAAGGAGCACATTTGTCTAGAATTGAGCGCCAATATACAGCAGGATTAAGAGAAGCAATGCAGTGAAGCTTCTCTCAAGGGTCCTTTGACTGAGCCCTCTCAGCTGTGCAGCATATTGTATACCATCATAAACAGAGAGAACACTGACAGTGCTTGCTTTGCTGTAAGAAGAGTGATCTGCCAGCAGAAGAGACCGCGCCAGTCGCAAAAGGCTCAACAATTCACTGTGGATGGTGATAGAAGAGCGAGCTAAAGCGAAAGAAAAGACTGAATGTATGCATGAAGTGAAATAACAAGGAACAATATAAGTATTTGTGAAATAAAGTATCTGAAAACAGTGAAGCAGTGCTCTCATGACGACGTGTTTGTGCTTTAAGAATCATAGCCCCACATTTTTTCAGATATTCAACTAATCATTCACCCTTTGTCTTTGATAGCGATGAGTGATCAGAGATGTGGTACTGTAGCTTATACACAGTGCATACACTATGTTGCTAGGAAACAGTAGCTCATGAATACCCTGCAGTTATTGCAGAATCAAAGGACTAATGTTCTGATAGTTCAGTGACTGCGTAAAAAAAAAGAGCAAAATGTTGTAAAAATACCTCCCTACAGGAAAAACATACATAAATATTTCTATGTGAATACGTATTTCTAAATACTGTACAGTGTATATATGTGTGTTGCACCATCATTTGTACTTTGCTCCTAATATCTATTAAACTTTTCCATTTATTCTACTTTATTCCACAACGTATGAGAGATGTACAGCGATAGCATTTCAGGGATAATAACAATATAGTTTGGCATAGCTGATATAGATATATTAACTGATAACAATCTTACAATTGTAAAAATGTGAGGAGGACAGTAAAGCCTACGTTTTTAGATTCAACAGTTTATATTCCCACAGTCGATACAATTTTTGCAACGATAGTAGCAGTTCAATAATACTATTGCCCAATATTTAAAAATGGAGATAAGCATGACATGGACAATCACAGACCATTTATATTGACCTACAGATGATTTTGATACTATAGATCACAATGAATTATCAAACTATAAAGCAAGGAATCTACCTATCTCCTTCGCATATCTCGAGAACCGCTCATCTGATCGACTTCACACTTGGCGGTTGTATTGCTGGGGACGCAAGGTAGTGCTTCGTCGAATTTGGTGCAATTTGGACATGCAACATACAATATTAAAGCGACTGGCAATCTGTTCAGCAGCGGGGGCAGGGCTTCAAGGCTTTGCAGTCTCGCATATCATCTGCAGCGGGCTGTTCACTTTGCTGCTGGATGCTGGATATAGGTCTAAACCATACTACACTCTGTTTTGCTCCTTCAATAACCTTACACATGGTGAATTCAATTTTAGAAAAAAAAAAGAAAAACTGCAACAAATTTGCCAGCTAGCTAATGCAACTCAGCAATCTCCGTTAACGTTGCCGTTAGCTCAATTATTTAACCAAGCAGGACTGTGCCCCCCAACGGCTGCTAACAGCTAACGTTAACTAGCTCTACTTCTGACGATTTTAAAAACAAATTATTTGTTTCGCCGACTAGAAAGCATTAATGCCAATCTTCCAATCTCATATTTTTACTGAATATTGACCGATAACGATTGGCGGCAATTCAATCGAGGCACCCCTGATAAAGATCATATTTATTTTTCACAAGAATTAATGTTGAGCCCTGCTTGGTCTTACTACCAATGCTTTCCATCTTCCCTCACATGTTTGTGGCACTCATGAAGTAGTAAATCTTTAAAAATTAGTAACAAATACCTTATTTAATAAAAAAAATAATCATAATAATAGTGCATTTGTTGAGGACTATTGTCAGCTCCAGACTAACATTTTGTGTGCTGGTGAATTTACAGCAGGATGGGGTATGTGGGATTGACTCTAAATAAACTACAGTGCCCTGTTCATCGTGATGAAGGAACATGTCACCCAGTGCAACAGTGTGGCTCATTGACATGTTTTAAATGGTTTCTGAACTACAATGGAGGTCTGTGGCACAGATGATTTAGCTATATCAGGCTACACAGACTTCTCATTAAGATCAATTCATTGCTGGTTTTGGTCTTTTATTGTGATTTGTTGACAAGAAAAAAAAGGATATCACCAGATTTTCCTTATACATGCTAACAGGCAGCAAGGCAATTATTTTTAGTCATCTATCTGCCTGCGACATTATTAAACTCGCAGTGTTAACTCACAGCAGATTTGCAGCTATTGTTAGAAAGGAATCCACATTATCGCATGTGATTATCAGCTGAAACTCCATTCTGGGAAAAGATAACTATAATTAGTGTTAGGAATAACAAATTTCCTCATGTATCTGAGAATAATTTATAATAATTATAATAATTAATCAGCCACTGGTATATCATGCATTCCTAGTATGTATGCAGATTTCAAATTAACCTTTAATTAATCATTTACAATTTATTTTATTTATTTCTAAGGGACAATATTATTAGTAATGTACAATATTAGACATGAATTTACCATTTGATGTATTGTACCAGAGTGAGCTTTAAGTATATTTTCATTCACAGGTTACTATGTATGGGTATGTATATACTTTATCTATACTAGTATACAGTATATGTATTGATTTTGCAATGTGTACCATGTTTTTGAGGACAAACATTTCCTTTGGCAAGAATAACATTTTATCTTATCATCATTATGAACAATATGTAACTGTAACTGTCATCCACAGCAGCCAAAGATGTCATTAGTTGTCTTATCTTCAAGGCTGTGGTTTTTAAAGAGAACACACTTGTCTGCCTGTAACACACAGCCAGTAATCATCTCCACTGTCGAGTCCACTGAACGACGCTTCTAATTGAGCCCGAGGGAAGGAGGGGAACCAGACGAGTGCTGTATGTAGAGATCCCCAGGTTAAAGACGGACACTCGGGTAACATGTTTCCCTCAGGGAGAGAAAAAAAAACAAGTGCGAGGAGGTGGGTAAAGCCTTTACAATGAAACTAGGCCATCCTAACAAGGACTGGGAAAGACTGTGACAGTAGAATACAGAGCCTGGTATACCGCAGCCAGGGTCTCTCACATTCACTGCCAATATTGCTTTCATTTGCTATGCACCATTTCACTCTCTCCTTTAAGCTCTGCCGACCTCAAATGCATTATGATGTTGCTTGGTAAATATATTTCCTTAGGTGTTTTTGTCAGGGGGCTGTTTCACTTCTGGTGTCTGGATCTTGGTTGTTCAAATGGATAACATAGGATATCCATGTTCCCTTCAGAACTAATTGTAATTACTTTGCTGATTCCTTAACTTTCTATATTGTGCCAAAATTTCACTTTGTCCAATACTTCAAGGTTCAAGACCACAAACATAGCATATCTCCGTCCATCACTTTCCTGCTTTGATCCATGCCTTCCTCACATCCATCATACTACAACAGTACTGTATATGGCACATCATCCAAAGTCCTAAATAAACTCCAGTACATCCAGAACTCTGCTGTTCGTCTGCTCACCCACTCCTGCTGCCTTGATCACATCACCCCTGTCCTCCAGAACCTCTACTAGCTCCCTGTCCCACAACAGATCCAATTCAAAGTCCTTCTCCTCACTCACAAAGCCCGTCATAGCCAGGCCCCCTCCTGCTCCACCACCTCACTCCTTCCCACAGCCTCCGCTCCTCTGATGCCAACCTCCTGTCTCCACTACTCAGGTCCAAGCACCGGACCTGAGGCGACAGAGCATTCGCCATAGCTGCCCCCTCCCGCTGGAACTCACTCCCCAAACACATCAGAGATGGCATCAACCTTTCCACATTAGAAATCACTAATCACAACTCACCTTTTCAGAACTGCTTTTAATGTGTGATTAATGTTGCGTATTGTATATTTTTAGTGTGTTGTTTATCATCATTTTAAATTGTGTAAAGTGTCTTTGAGTACTATGAAAAGTGCTCTACATATGAAATGTATAATTATTATTTAAAACAAATACGTGCAAAACCAATGACATTCCCATCAGCCTCAGCTGTGCTTTGTGTTAAGTGTTAATTAGCAAATGTTAGCATGCTAACATGGTAAACTAAAATGGTTAACGTGGTAAACAACAGCCTGTTAGCATACGGATGTTAGCATTTAGCTTAAAGCGCTGCTGTGCCTAAGCACAGCCTCACAGAGCCGCAGGCATGGCTGTAGACTCTTGGTACCTTCAAATAAAACTTGTGAGCTTGAGTTTACAACATGGGAAGACGTGTAAACAATACACTTTGCGTTCATGTGGTTAAATCGTGAGAACAACGTTGCTAAGCAACACACTACAGCACATATTAATTCTGATCCTATGTAATGTGTTCACCCTAGAAAAGTGACAGAGAAGACAGAATGCATACTAAATATGGTTGATTTTTGAGGGTGCCGTACACTGTTCTCACACTATTCTCCCACAATGTAATACACAAAGGAAATGGACAAGATGTCCTGATTAGGGATCGACCGATTATCGGCCTGGCCGATATTATCAGCTGATATTCAGCATTTTTCCGATTATCGGTATCTGTATTTTTTTTAACCGATAACCGATAAAATAAATTAATTTAAAAATGCGCTGAGGCTCGCTGAACTTCCAGACCTCAGCTGCACAGCGCACTCATTGCAAGTGGTGGTGAATGATGGTCTGTCAAGTCAAAGAGCAGTCACAGATATCATTGCGATGCTGAAGAAGTCTGTGACCCATTTCCACCACTCAATTCTTGCCAAGCAGCGTTTGAGAGAAAGACCTTGGCCTGTCAGAACACAACCTAATCCAGGCTGTCCCAACAAAGTGGAACTCAACGCTCCACATGCTACAAAGAGTGCTGGAGCAAAAGGGTGCTCTTAACATATACTCAAGCCAACACGGAGGATTTGCATGTCCTACTGCTCACCAGTGGGACATTGTGTCCAATTTGGTCCAAACTCTCATCCCAATAGAGGAAATGACACTAGAGGTGAGCCATAACAGTTCTTCAGCATCCTGCATCATTCCCTGTCTGACCGTGCTGAAGATGCTACTTGAAGATTAAGGGCCCTCGACACAAGGCATCAGGAGGCTTAGGCAAGTCATGAGGGAGAGCCTGATCAAAAGTTTCTCAAAAGTTGAAGAAACAAAAACTGTGGTGCTGGCATGTCTTTTAGATCCTCGTTATAAGAATCATGCATTCTCCTCTGGCGCTACATTGACCAAGGCCAAAGAATGGCTGAAAGAGGATGTTGTGGACATTTCTACACAAGAGACCAGTCAAAAAAAGCATGCTGCTACAGAGGGAGCCAGTGTGGAAGAGCAGGCTGCTGCAGAGGGGACCCATGACAAAGACCGAACCTCCAAAAGGCAACGGAGAGAGCAGACATCTTGTCGTACCCGTATTGATGAGATGTTCCATTCTCTGCTAGGACCCCACACTGGTGAGCCGTTGACCACCAGCCTGGAGGATGAGTTACATCTGTACCTCAAGGAGTCAGTGATCAACAGGCGTAAGGGGGATCCACTCCAGTGGTGGAGACAGAAAGAAGGGCGCTTCAGGCTACTTGCAAAGCAAGCAAGAAAGTTTCTTTGCTCACCACCCTCATCTGTTCCTAGTGAGTGTGTCTTCAGTCTCTGCAATTTATGAGAAGAACAAAAAACGCCTCACTGGAGAGCGCGCTGAGCAACTCTGCTTTCAACACCACAATCTGGTGCTGCTGAACTGGGACTACTAATTGAGTGATTTCAGTAAAAATTTAAGTTTTGCTAATTTTCGGTTAACTTTATAAGAAATGTTGCTGGGAGCTCCCTGCACTTTTTGTTTTATGATAATGTTGAAAAGTTTTCTATTAATTGAACATGTGCTTTAAGGCATTTCAACAAAGTTTTGTGTTGGAGTTTGTGTTATTGCCATTTTTGACACCAAAATTAAAATTTTTACTGCAAATGTGTATTGTTTCAAAATATCGGTTATCGGTTTCCTTGATTACTAATAATCGGCATCGGTCTTGGTCCTGAAAAACCCATATCGGTAGATCCCTAGTTCTGATACAACAATAAACTATGAAAAAAATCCCCCAACACAAAGACAAGCACACAAACAATTGCTATTATTATCTTATTAAAATGTAGTCTTATACTTGCTCACTTGACTTTAAGCTACAGCACAGTCCCTGATTTTATAATTGTGCTCAATAGCACAATAAAATATGTGGATGAAAAAAACAGACCAGAACTAGAAATGAAACTGCAAAAGCACGTTACAATCCCCTCGAAAACTATTGGAACAGCAAGGCCAATTCCTCTATTTTTGCTGTACACTGAAAACATTTGGGTTTGACATCAAAAATATGACAAGAGATCAGTGTTTCAGCTTCTATTTCCAGGTATTTACATCTGTTACACAACTTAGAAGATAGCATTGTTTGTAATGGATCACCACATTTTTAGGTAAACAAAAGCATAGGAACAGATAGACTTAAAATAACTGCATCAAGCCTGCGACCTATTGACATCACCAAACTTTTGCATTCTTCTTTTGTGATGCTTTTTCAGGCTCCCAGCCTCTTTCAGTTGTTGTTTTCTTTGGGGGGTTTCTACCTTCAGTCTCCGCTTTAGCAGCTAAAATGCATGCTCAATAGGGTTTAAGTCTGGAGATTGACTTGGCCAGTCTAAAGCCTCCCACTTCTTTCCCCTGATGAACTCCTTGGTTGTTTTGGCAGTGTGTTTGGGGTCGTTGTCTTGCTGCATGATGAAGGATCTCCTGATCAGTTTGGTTGCATCTCTCTTTAAATTGGCAGACAAAATGTTCCTGTAGACTTCTGAGTTCATTTTGTTGCTGCCATCATGTGTTACATCATCAATGAAGATCAATGAGCCCGTCCCAGAAGAAGCCATGCAAGCCCAAGCCATGACATTACCTCCACTGTGTTTCACAGATGAGCCTGTGTGTTTGGGATCATGAGCAGATCCTTTCTTTCTCCACACATTAGCCTTTCCATCGCTTTAGTAAAGATTAGTCTAATCAGTCCATAAAACTTTGTCCCACAACTTTTGGGCCTCGTCTCTGTACTTTTTGGCAAATTCCAATCTGGTCTTCCTGTTCTTATTGCTAATGAGTGTTTTGCATCTTCTGGTGTAGCCTCTGTACTTTTGTTCCCGAAGTGTTCTGCGAACGGTGGATTGTGATACCTTCACTCCTGCCCTCTGGAGGTTGTTGGTGATGTCACTGACAGTTGTTTTAGGGTTTTTCTTTACAGCTCTCACAATGTTTCTGTCATCAACTGCTGATGTTTTCCTTTCCTTGATCTACCGGTTCGACGTCTGTTGCTCAGTACACCCGTGGTTTCTTTCTTCTTCTGTACATTTCAAATGGTTGTACTGGCTATGATGTGCAATGGCTCTGATCGATTTCCCATCTTCTCTCAGCTTCAAAATTGCTTGCTTTTCTCCCATAAACAGCTCTCTAGTCTTCATGTTGGTTACACCTTTTCAACTATAAATGCAGTCTGCACAGGCAAATCCCAAAGCTGAAACTGAGAGTAGACATTCAGCGCTATTTATTGTTTGAATAATCAATGTAATAGGACACACCTGGGCAACAAAAAACAGCTGTCAGTCACATGTCCAATAATCTTGCTCACTTGAAAAATGGGTGGGTTCAAACAAAAGGTGCTATCGTCTAGGTTTTGTAACAGATCTAGATGTAAATACCTGGAAACAGAAGCTGAAGTACTGATCTCTTGTCTCATATTCATCTTTTGATGTCAAACCAAATGTTTTTAGTGCACAGCAAAAATAAAGGAATTGGCCTCGCTGTCCCAATAGTTTTTGAGGGGACTACATAAGTACAACATAAAAAGCAGACAGCCGTTTTTCTCCCTGATATGGATTTGAGTGTCCATCTCAGCTCAGCTCAAATAACTCTTTTTGACATCCTTTGGTGACCAGTATTACAATTATTACAACTGTCCTTTTGTATTACAGTAGCATGTAACTGACACAAAAATAGAGTCACAGTTACAAGACAGGTGATTAGAAAACCGTATTTGAGCTCCAACAGAAGCATTCAGTTAGTTGTACACAGTGTCACCATGCAGACACTTAACTCTTAGTCTCTAATCAGTCAACAGTATTGTACTTATTAGCACATTTGCTTTTGTCTCTGAAATCTCTCAGGACACCTCATTCTTTTGTTGCACCTCCTGTCTTTGCTGAGCATGTGAAAATAGCCAGAGCTGGTGACAGGAGAGAGTTGCTTTAAAAGCATAAGCTGAAACCCAGAAAGCCAGGTGAAGAAATGTTGAGGAAATGTTATCAACAGTCCGACCAGTCAGTTTGCGGTATGGTGCAACACAAATCTTACTTATTGCTGCTTTAATTAAATTAATCTAAGTGAAAGTGATAAAATGTCTAAGATTGTTTTCTTATTTCTATATTGTCTTACAGGCTTAGAAGTGACAAATAATATCTACAGATAACCATGGAGCCACAACTACAATCCACATCTACATAGTTTGACAAAATAATCCAGTGAAACTGAAATGATTTGACAATTGATCAACCAGTCAATTGACAGAAAATTAATAAGCAACCTTTCTAATAATCAATTAAGTCATTTACCAAGTAAAACGGCTAATTATTTTCTAGTTCCAGCTTCCCCACTGAGATAATTTTCTGTCTTTTATAACATTTGCAGACTGAATATATGTTGGTTTTGATCTCCTTGAACTTCAATAGAGAACGGAAATAATCGCTAGTTGCAGCCATAAACTCAAGGTCCACTTGATAGTGTTTTCTGAAGCGTTCATGTTTTGATTAGCAGTTAGGACCTTCGAATTGCCTTAAGTTAACATTACATTTCTTTATTTCATCACAGATTTTATTTTTATGTGTATGAACTGATACGTGCAATAGACAGGTTTCTGTGCAAAGTCATTACAGAGATGCAGGCGCAACTAGGGGACAGAGAGCACGGCATGTCTAGCAGAGCCAATCTCCGAAGCAGAGATGACAAGGAGTTGTTGTGCAGTAAACTGCACCAACCGCAGAAAAGATGAATTGAAAATGGTTAATATTCTGAGGGGATCACATGTTTTTGCTAAAAACAGAGGGAGGTTATGGATCCAGTCACGATGGCCAAAAGCATTCTACAGTAGTCACACAGTGCTAGCAGAGCAGCAGGTGATCATGGCGAGCTGTCATGCTCCACAGATTGATAAAAGTAACTGATCAGGGTGATCGACCCACACTCTCTAAAGAAATATTTATATATTTAGCGACTATGCATTAAAACTTAAAATTGATGCAAGACTTTGTTACAGCTCTACATTGTTGTAACGTTGCGCGACTACGACGAGGGAAAGCTCACTCCGGGATGCCACTCCCCCTCCCCTGCGGTCACAACAACAAGCTGCTGTGGAAGCTAACGTTAGCTTATGTTTGTTTGAATTTGAATTGGACCAATCTGCAATATTGTATTGACTTTTGGCCTTACATTTCCGACATTTCCGTGTTTACACGCTATTTAATAGAGATTTGTCAGGGGTCTAATGTTGATGTTCCTCTGCCTGACATACAAAGAGCTGCTGTGTGACTGTTTGTACTATTAACGTTATACCTGCTGAAGAATCGCCAAGGAAAAAGTGTCTGGCGGCGGCCATCAAGAGGGGCTCACGTAACTTGAACTCCGACTGGAGTGTCAAAAAACAGACCCTGGGCCCCCGAGTCAAATCACACTTATGTCTAATCTAACGTTAACCATTTCATAACAGGTGACAATAATTAACAAATTGCATACTAATATGTCATATGATAATGGTATCTGGTGGCTGGACTCTGCAGGGGTCTAGTATAGTCAACAAGAATGTACAAACAATGCAAAATCTACATTGATTACAATGGTTGACTACAATCTTGTGACCAGCTACCAAAGTGGTTTTGCCCCCTGAATGCACATGCACTCGGTAATGCTTGTATACAAGAAGCCTGTCTGTCTTCATACTTCGAAAAAAATTTTTTTTTTTGGGTCTATGAATAACAAATGAAACAACAAAGTGGGCAATGAGTATTCAGGGAAGATCTACATTTGTCTTTTCCGTGAGGGAATCTACAAAAACTTAGTTTGTGTGGACTTTGCTAAGAAGTAGGTCAAGTCTAAATAGAGGTGAACTCAATCCCTGAAGCTGTTAAAAATCATGATTTATTGCGAACCATTGAAACCCCCTCACCACCAGTGACACTGTGGATGACACTGTAGGTAAATGTGATGCATAGGCTAAAAAAGTATTCTTCTTTTAAAAGCAGAGAAGGGTGTCTGGTCACGGAGAGGATAGGAGCTCGTACAGAAATATATATCAACGCAGTGAGCTCAAGATGCACAAGAGGAAATTGCTCCTCGTTTTTAATGTAGTTCCAACTTTTCAGGCGGATAGCCCTCCTAATATGACCAGTCACATTTCAACAAATGTGGTCAACACTGAGCAACACTTGCTCTGATTATGTTCACAAGACTTTGTTCTCCCAATCTGTAAGAATTAATACCCAATAGGGAATATGCTTTTCCATTGAGGCAGGTTGGCAACAAACTATATAGATTATTATGAGCTACCAGGGAATGTTTATCTCCAACAGACCCACTTTTCTACCACATAAACTATAATTTCAACTGGATTGATTGGGCTGTTAAACCTTCTATTGAGATTAATATTAAATCCACATATTTTCTGGACCAGGAGACTCTTGTGCTCATAAATAAAGTACCGTTTAAAATGGCTTTGCACAATCACTCTTCTAGCCCAAAAGTGTTGATACAGATTTTTGCTTGTAGCTCATCTCTCAGAGTGGGAGGATTATTCTGCACCCTTAACCAAAATGTTATGTTTTTTATTTGATTCTTTTTTGACTTGTGAAGCCTTTATTTATCTATCATTTTGTATTGCCCTGAAAGTAGCTACATTTAAATGTATTAAGTCTGAATATAATAGAATCAGCTTATGAAAAACCTGCTATGTCTAAGCTTCTAAATTGAGAATATGAAGTACCCCCAGGTTGCTAAAATACACAAATTCACAAAAATATTTAAAAAAAATAAATATAGAGGACATGCCCTCAGTGTCCTCAATGGTAGCTATGGTCTTTGGTTTGCGCTTCAGATGTTTCTCTTCTGAAAACAGAGAAATCCCAGCGTGTAAAGCTGAAAAAATAAAGCTTAATCTTTGAAAGTTACATGTTGAATCTCTGTGTTTAGAAAATCTCAAGATTAAAAAGCCTACTTCTTTTCAAATAATAGCTGAGCTTTCATGACTCACTTCTTAACTTTTAAATCCTATCTCTAGTTTTATGATTTGTGTATGTGACATTCCCAGTATTGACACCCCTATACTCCACCGATGGCCTCTGGTTTCATGACAACCCCTTAAGGACACAGCTCCACTTTTAATGAACCTGCTACACAACACTTTGAACAAAAGTGACAGCTTTACCTTTTCTTTTTCTACATTGATATAATTTCAATGCAAGTGTCAAAACTAAAGCTGATATAGCTGTTGGGGATCACAATTTGTATAGAATTTTTTTTTTTCCCAGTGCAGCAAGAAAATATGACAGTCTTGCTTTTTGCCTCAAGCTAAATTTTAAATTCACCGCTGGGATTGAAGAAAACTCCACATGTAAAACTAAATGTATGTTCAACAACCTGCTAAGAAATGCTATTAGTCACAGAGTCCCGCTGATATAGAGGGTCTGATACATGGTCTCATCAAGACTTATACAACTTAATCCACTGCAGTTTTATGTCTTGATGAGTGCACAAAGGCCCGAAGCGCCTCCTTCCCACTCCCTTTATTTGTCGCCTCAAGGCCTCACACTGTGCTCTTACGATCACGGAAACAAAACATATATAAAAAATAAAAGATCCAGACATCAATGTTCCTATTTCTTCTCACATGGGAGGACATACTGAACACAACAACATGAATGTTGGTTAAAGGATAATGGCTTATGAAAGTAGATATCCTGCACCAATCAAAAGCTAATACAAACAGCTGATTAGGCTGTAAACTGAGGTGCCGAGCCAAAATGAGAAATCTACTGTAGAGGTAATGGGCACTCTCACAGTATCTTTCATCAAGATCTTAACCACACCAGTCCTCACTGATGTGTCAATTAAGTGTGAGGGATAAGACGGTGCAGTCTGGTTTCTGGGTTTCTACAGCAGAGCCAAATACAACGCTCATAAAGTGACATATTTCAGCCTCCTAATTATCAACCACCATCTGCATAGTGTCTGAGGGATCATGATGATTTGTTTAGAGAAACCTAAATGATGAGCTCTGATAAACAAAACTGTGGCACAAGGAAAACCAATAATATATTATGTATTAGGGGTTGATATTTTGGTTTCTGCATTAATAGTTTATTAAGATAATGAAGCTCTTAGTTGTTGCTCTCCATGTGAAAAGGGATGCACATGATGACATGTAATGAGTGATAAGAGGCTGGATTATAACATGTCTACATTATGCAACATTATCATTCATTTCGAGGCGTGTTTCTGGCAACCTGATGAATGCTTTTAGCTTGATTTTGATCTCCATTAACTCCTGAATATAATATCAGGCTCTTTAGCTGCTTAATGCTAACCAAAACAGTGAGCTGAACGATGCTCTGTAGAACTAAAGGGTTGGGTCATCACTACAAACAAACCCTCTCACATTACACACTGCTATCCAACCCATTGCTAATATAGGAATACAGATTAGTGCAACTTTAAAGGAATAGTTTAACATTTTGGGAAATGCAGTTTTTTTCTGTCTTGCAGACTTTTAAATAAGAAGATAGATTGACCACTTTAATGGAGAGTGGAGCTGGAGCCTTTAGCTAATTAGATTAGCTTAACATAAAGACTGGAAACAAAGGGAAACAGCTAGCCTGGCTTTGTCCGAACAAAGGTTAAAAATATGTCTACCAGCACCTCCAAAGCTCACTAAGTAACAATGCACCTTGGTTGTTTCATATGTACACATACAGAAATGTAAAAATTAGGATTTGTGGGTTTGTGAGTTATGTGCAACAGTTTATCCATCCATCTTTGTATCACCTCCACTGGTTAACTTGCAACCTAACTGTGACGACAAGACTCCAGGAAGACACAGCGTCTAACTGTTGCTTGTTAGATATAAACACCACAAATTGTTGTTTTTAGACTTTTGTTTGTGCACAGATTAAACAAGCTTCTAGTCTTTATGCTAAGCTAAGCTAATCGCCTCCTGGCTCCAGCTCCATACTTAACGCTGGTAGTATTAATCCTGTCATCTAAATCTCAGACAGAAAGAGAACAAGCATATTTCCCAAAATGTTGAACTATTCCTTTAATACTGTAATACTAGTTCTACTACGAAGAAGCACAAGAAGGGGAAGAAGAAGAAACACAAAAAATACACTGTATGTATTTTCTATATCATGTCTGTAGTCATTCACAATTGTAGAAGCAGTCCCATTTTGCATGTTAAGCTTCGTGCTTGTGACAGCCGTAAACGTTAATGGAGTCCTTTTTCAGCTGAGCTGTAATGTTAGCTAGCTCAGTGCTGCTAGGTGACCTAGCAGTGTCGAGTATAGATGTGCGCTTCTTTCTACGAGGTGATAAGGTTGACGGGTGAGGTTTGGTCCGTGGGTTATCTTTAATACAGTAACTGGGTCAAGACTTCTGAAAAGAGACATTGCTGTTGAGCTTTTCAAATCTAATGTTTTGGCGCTTTGAGGACTACGAGCTGAGTGCCATCTGGTTCCATTATATTCGAGAGAAGGCAGGCATCTCTACGGCTGATATCAAGCCTAACAGGCAACAACAGCTTTCAGTGTGCTGACTTGACTATGACTTGCTCAATATTGCATGTGATTATTATAAAGTGGGCATGTCTGTAAAGGGGAGACTCGTGGGTACCCATAGAACCCATTTACATTCACATATCTTGAGGTCAGAGGTCAAGGGACCCCTTTGAAAGTGGCCATGCCAGTTTTTCCTTGCCAAAATTTGGAGTGTTTTTTAACCTATTTCTTGACAAGCTATGACATGGTTGGTACCAATGGATTCCTTAGGCTTTCTAGTTTCATATGATGCCAGTATCTTCACTCTTGTTTTAAAAGTGAGCCAGCATTAAAACAAATTTGCTTTAGTGTGTTATTATCGCATTAACGTTGACAGCCCTAGAATAAATATAACAATAAAGTTTGACGATCTACAGCAGTTCAAGAGATTCTGAGCCTAATTCTGAGTGCAAAGGAGTCTAAAGAGGTCTCTGGAACGATTCAAAACATTGACACACACTGAAAGCCAAACACATCTAACAGAACTGTTGAGAGCACTCAAGCAAATGAGTCCAGGGAACTGCTCTGCATATGTGTCAAAGTTTAGACAGCATAGAAAATCATTGCCGCTCACTCTTATATGATGTGACATCCTACACATGTTTTCCTGGCACTCTCACTCTGTCTGGCTTCAGTCTGAAAATTGTGCTGCCAATAGACATTACCTCCTAAAGACCTGTTTAAGAGGTAGTACAGGGAATATGTGTCAAGGAGACACAGAAGTATCTGTTCTGAGGCCAAAGAAAATAGATGTTCTCGATTTCTGTTTTTTCTGGAGCTCTCCCCTCCTGTCTCTTTCTGCCGCTGCAACCATACTCTCTATCTGCTGGGATCTGACACGTCCGACCTGCTGACTGATACAGTAATTGAAGGACAGGTGATAAACTGTGTGTCAGCCTACAACCTACGACATGTATGCTTAGTGCTGATAGGAGAATAGATTAAACCAGCTGAGGAAAACAACTGGTAGTCTGACAGCATCATCAGGTTTGAAATGACTCACAACCCACAAGGAAACCAGCCCTGTCAAACAGATTAGTGAATCAATGCTGTTTGTGTCTGAATGTTTTAACCCATTGGTTCCCAACCTCGGGGTCCCGACCCCTAGTGGGGTTTGACCCATATTAAAGCTTCACGGGGGTCACCAAAAAAATATATAGTTTGCCTATATCTCAGGATTTTATTCATTTCTGTGAAGAAAATTGAATGAAATCATTATTTTTAAAGTTAGGATTATTATTTAAGATGTAAACAGGATAGGGGCACAGTGAAGACCTGAACAAAAGCTATATTCTCAATGATAGAAAAGTGGTCCCTTAAGAAAAAAGGTGGGAACCAATGTTTTAACCTGTCATCCTAAAAAAAAGTTTTTGCAGATTTCAGATCAGAAGGTTAAATATGACCGCTAAAAAGTTAACACTACACTTTTGAATCAATAAAATAAAAATGTAACATTAAACTACATCCTCAATGCACGAGTTAGCATTTAAAGGTTCTAACCAATAGAAGAGCAGCAGAAAAGCGCTTAATGTGCAAAAAACCCAAAACTGGAATGGCAGGCAATAGCCTTGGGGCCCCAAAAGCTCCGTGTTCACTGTGTGCTCATTGGTTTGTCATAATTTAGAGATCCCCGACAGACACACATTTTGATGAAATATTAAAATTGGAATAATAATTTAATGTCCGATATGGTTTTTCCACAAAGAAAACACTACAACTTCTCCCTCAATGAGAATCTATGAATATACAAATATTTTGTTCTTGCTAGACACAAGATGCTTCCTACTTCACTGAAAAGTCCACTCTCGGTGTATGTACACTGGAGGTTTCATGTTTTCACATCACACTTGTATAACTTGCATACTGGACCACGATTGCCAACTAAAATATGGTAAAAGGTGCTCAATACGAAAATCAGAGCAGATCTAGTTTCTCCACACGGCTGTCAACATGACAACGGCTGAGCCAGGGGCTTGCAGCTAACAGTGCTAAAAGCGCTAACAGTGCAAACACTTTCAACAGCACTGACACATCTAACAGTGTTCACCTGAAGGGGGGGCGCCATGCTTTCGCAATGACACCGTGGGCCGCGATGGTGTTATCAGCTGTAATCGTCATATGAGAGCAGTGTAGAGTGGTGACCGTGAGCTAGCCAGTGGGGCACGCTCACATGCACTAAAAGGCAATGTCCGGCAATGTAAACAAGACACAGAGAAGCTTGACTGTTGCTCACTTTACAACCAAACTCTTCTTCACTTCCCTGGAGTCAAAACGATCAGAATCAGCGGATAGCCAACTGGAAGCAGAATCGAACAAGAATGTATTTCACCAGTGTGACCGCTAGTAAGCTGCGACCTGTGTGTGTGTTTTCCCCCTGGGACTAAGACTGTATTTTTCTGGTGTCAGACTTAATGCTCACCAACTTATAACACTAATGACATTAGCACCAGCAAAATTCCTTCGCTAATTAAATCCATGCTCTACTTCATAACCACAGTGGTTATGTCAAAGCAAGCAACTAATAGCCTATTTAGAAATGACCTCCGCTGAGTGTATTTCGCCGGTGTTTCTGATGAGGAACCGTGACCTGGGTGTGTTTCCCGGTATTTCACCGGTGTTTCTGACGAGTAGTGACGAACTGGGTGTGTTTCCTGGTATTTCACTGGTGTTTCTGACCATGAGTAGCCACGACTTGGTTGTGTAACGTCACTATGTCATGGCAGGTGTATTGCTGAAAACCCAAGGAAGCGCAGTATTGTGAAGATGTTTGTATGAGCTGTTCTCGAGAAAGCTGCAAGCAGCAACACTACAGGCCAAGCATTCAGCTGGATCTGAACAGGCATGTTTTGAACGGGCACTGCACTAGTAATTAATAAAAAGGCGAACATGAATTGCAGGTTTGTGATTGGACGCAAACTCAAGTCTCCTGCACGAAAGTCTGACAGGCGCATCTATCACCCCGACCTCCACACCTGTCACTGCATAAAGGAGACATTACTTCCTGCATTTGCACTGGCTGGTAATTGTGAGGTGTGGAATGATCCAATATGGACGTAATGTCTAGGGATACTGGCCTGTTATTACCTCATCTAATGGCCTATATTACATTGGGGCCCATGTGTCAAATCACTTTTAAGACCTTTGTTATTCAAGTATAAAATACCAATATGACACAGGGCAAACCTGGTGACAGGTGCTGTAGTATTCCAACAAAGGAGTACTGGTGAGTATCATGTGAAGTCTGCTTTGTGTCCCACATGATGGGTACTTGAAGGTGATTGGGTTACAATGCACAGAGAGTGGGAAGGAATAGGAGGGGATCCACAACGCTTCAAACTATGACACTCTAGGTACCCCTCCAGCATCAGTTTTGGATGTGTCACTTACATGCATAGTGTCTTTTCAAAATAAATTTCCATATTCACAGGAAATGTACAGTTTCCACTTGTTGCATAAATACACTCTCTTTTCAAAATAAACTTCCAACATAGGTTTCCTTAGTTTTTAGGTTTACTTGGTTAGGTTTAGGCAACAAAAGTACTTTTGTGTACATTAAAGTTAATTGACAGCCCGGAGGCTGCAGTGAGTGAGTTGGAAGTGAGAACGGATTGGCTTGTGATGTCAACTGTATTTTGTGTCAGCACTGAGATTGAAGCAGTGTGTTTAAACATGTTTGAATGAAAATGTGAATTTTTGGGACATGCTGAGCATATGGGTGGACAGAAGTAGACCAAGTTTTAGTAGGTCCAAAGGCTTTAAGGCACCAGATTCACTGTTTGTTAACTCCCCTGTCGGTAAAACCTTGTGAGCTTGCCAAAAACTTTCATGTGATTTTGGATGCTGATCTTAACTTCCAGAGGCACATATCTAATATTTCCAAGACTGCCTTTTATCATCATAGAAATATATCTAAAGTTAGATACTTACTTTCACAGTCAGATTCTGAGTAGCTGGTACATGCTTTTATTTCCAGTAGACTAGATTACTGTAATGCACTTTTTGCTGGACTGACAAAGCAGATGTTAAATAAACCCAGTTTATTCAGAATGCTGCAGGTTTGAACACATCACTCCTATTTTAACTGCTCTTCACGGTCTCCCATTAAAACAAAGAATTGATTTTAAAATACTCCTTATTGTTTTTAAATCCATGAATGGCTTGGCTCTTTCCTACATCACTGAGATGCTCAATGAATACACATCTGACAGATCCCTTAGATTATCAAGTAAAGGTCTCCTCACTATACCGTGAATAAATTCTGAATCAGCTCATGGTTCCTTCAGTCATTATGGTCCAACTCTCTGGAATTATCTGCCACTTGAACTAAGGTCTACAACAACAGTGTCTTCTTTTAAAAGCAGACTTAAAAAAAAAAAAAATTCGCAAGCTTTTAGTTGTGTTTAGTGTAACGGGTAAACCTTCTACTGTTATTATTCCCTTTTTAATAATAATAACACTACCTTCTTATCTTTTATTTTATAGATTTTTGTCATGTATGATCTTTGCACATTGAGTCTACGCCTGTCGTATGAAATGTGCTATATAAATCAAACTTGATTGATTTGATTGTTTTGAGAAATTTCTATAGACTTTTAAGCTGACCTCAGCGACTGTTCCCCATGAAAAAGCAGACTGAAAAACTTTTTACAGCCACCTCTCAAATCTACAGGGCTTAAGTGTTTCAAAAGGTACTGTAGGCTTTGGGTGGAGTATATCACTTTAACAGCCTGCAGGTGCTTGGGTAATTCACTGCACTGCCTGTCAGCTCCTTGGAGAGCCTTCCCTGCTGCTTTTGTTTTAGCACAATCATGAGTCCTTGAAGCTGACAAACTGCTTTAATCCAGCTCTAATGACTGAAGACATTGACAAGGAAACAAACAGCACAAGAGGAAGGTGCACCTTCGGTTTGCATGTACAGTGAAATGAATGAACATCATCAAATGGACTCATGATTCATAATCTACAGACACAGGTGGGTGAGGCGATGAGTAATACTGTCCCTCTCCTTGGAAATTACTGTCAAATTGTCCTTGATGAAGGCACTGAAGTTCTTATTCAGCAGGGAGGCCACAGCACACAGTGAAAAGATCTCTAGGGTGATTTTATTTGCACTGCAGTGTAAAATTAAAAAAAAAAAAATCCTTGTTGAAAAAGAAAACATGCATGTCTGATTAGTATCACTGTGGTGGTAATTAGTGTTACAGAGCAAAGGGAGTTTATTTTGTTAAAAGAAGGGGGGTGGCTGAATAATTACTCATGACAAGGATTATGGTAAAAAACAATGTTTAAATTATGTGAACTGGATCAGCAACACAAAACTAAATTTATACCTCAGTGGTACTAAATGTTCAACATTAATATTAAATAATTTGTTGACATTTCCTTCACTTACTAATTGTTTGGGACCCACAGATCCCACTGCTGTATGGGTACAAATAATAATGAAAGAAATCAACCGTTTGTTTTCTTTAAAACATTCTTTTAATTAAAACCTAATATGTAGAAAAGTACTGAAGTGGTATCTAAGGATGGGTACGGGTAGTAGATTAATTGATCACTAATCACACTTGTACCAGATTGAGCTTTCTTTTCCCTATTTAACCTTTTTCCTCAGAGTCTATGAATTGTGACCACATGTCTTCTGGAAATTACGTTTGAAAAAACGGAATACGCAATTGTCGAAGACTAAACAATTACATATTATTCACAACATTATATATATATTCTTTTTGACTGGAAAGAGTCTAGCTAGCCAATATCTTCAAATCTGATTACATTGTGTCTTTTGGAGTTAGTCAGTTTAGGTAGCCCAGTTCAACCTACAGCTGCTTCTAGGGTTTCATGTAACACATTTTACTGCAAAGGAGGAAATAAATTCCTGACGACCGAAAATTAGTTTACTGCTGAAACCAAATCATCCATCAAACAGACAAGAATTACCGCTGTCACAGGTGAAGAGGAACTCAAACATGCTAAATGTCAGTGAAAATCATTTTGACTGCTTCCAAGAGATTGATAGGAGAGAGTGTGTGAGAATGGTGACAGACTACAGAAATGTGGGATTTACTGTACGTTATATTTTAAATGTTTTACTTCTTCGTATTATAATCAGGGTCATTTAATATTCAGGCCAAAACTGTAGATTGGCCTGAACATGAAAATATACCCAAAAAATAAATAATAATAATTTAGTTTATCAAAAAGGGACAGTATACTGTCATACTTTGCGGCGTTATGTGTGTGTCAATAAGACCCTAGATATCAGTTCAACCTCATGTTTATGAGCAATTCTTGTACAATTTGGAAACGTCATGAAAAGCTGATGAAATAATGTTGAGTATGTTTTTTTTTCACTGTAAAAGAAGGCCCAGAGTTTAAAGAGCCCAAACAGATCATTACGGTTAACAACACATTGTAAATTCCTGCACCAAACACTAAAAAGGTGTCACAAGACTCCTCTTCACTCATAATTCTTTTGTGCTATCTCGTATTTTGAAATCATGCTTTACGGTAAATGTGTCAGGGCTGAGCATCAAGGCTGAGAGAACATAAAAGAACACACTTATGGTAAGTGCATGCACTGCAGGCTGGAAACACGATGCCCAAACACCGATAACAAGGTAATGCAGAGGAAATGTGAGTGATAGTGAAAGGGTCAACACTGAAGGAAGTTTAGGCTCGTGTTTCTTACAGTATGTACAGAGTTGTCTGTCTTAGCAGGACCACCGATGACATAGCAGTCGTGCGAGGAGTCAAAACTCACCTCCGTGAGGCGGAATCATCCATTGCAATCCTGGATTTAGGGGAGTTTCTTTATTAATGTTGCAATTTTTCTTCTTTACTTTTTCTTTTTAGCTCAAGGAGCTTAAAATAAGTGAAGAACGGCTGCTCGAACAGTGTGACAAGTGGAGAGCCTGGAGAGATTACTTTTTCACTGCTCTCTACAATAGCGTAATATTGTATCTCCTTACCCTCAGACCTCAGGGCTACACTTGTCACTCTCACCTTCTCACGCTTAATATACGTGGCTGTAATGTATAACATCTAAAATGTATGTTCAAAGTATTTAATATGAGTAAGAGTTTGGTTGATCATTTTCTGCACGCATCTATTATTTTCCTTCCTCTGACTTGCTGCTATTTTATGTTGTGTTTTTACAGTGAGGGAGGATTGGTTTGGGTCAGCCAGACTAGAGGATGAATGGTTGTTATGATGGAAGGTGATAGACTGCACAAACATAGTTGGTTTTCCTTCCTTATTGGCTGTTTCCAAGGTGAGAAAAAGCACAGACAGCAGAAAGCATTAAATGAGCATTTCTACTTCACGTATAAAAGTTCAATTTTTGATTTTTTCTTCTTGTCTAATTCTTTCCAGAAACCATATTTATCCCCTTAAACTGGTAATCCATCACTCTTTAGAAAAAAAAGGAAGCTTCCTTTGCACAAGTCCACTATGAGATTGAGTTTTAAACGGGGAGCAGGTACAGGATTTTTTCCTATTCTTTGCTTTCTTTTGAAGAGTATACCTCAGCTGCAGTATTGTATAGATATTTCAGCTCTGCTGCGGGCTGTGCAGAGGTACATGCTCTGTAGCTACCAAAAGATGACTCACATGCCTGAATTGCTTGATGGGGTTCACAGGTCAAGTGACAAAAGGCCATCTGATTTCTCATTCAGATTCCAATTGCCCTTTTCTCAACCTGATTCATAACAAGAAGCAGAGACGGGGATGTATCTCACAGGGCCATTACTATGACGCTTATCAGACAGCTCATCAGCTACAGGCAGATGAATGGCATTCAGCGTAAGCAAAAGCCTGAGATGGGGACCTTAAGATATTAGCCTAAATGATGACCACTATTTCCCCCTGCAGAGGATAAGATTGTTTGGTAGGACTGGTTTTAAAATAAAGGCAACAGCAGCAAAAAAAAGAGAAAGCTGTAGAAAAGTTTGACATACTTCCCCTGATAGTCTGAAAATAGGGCTGTCAATCCATTAAAATATTTAATCTTGATTAATTGCATGATTGTCCATAGTTAATCATGGTTAAAGTGGCAGTAGGTAGTATATTTTTGTCATCATTGGGCAAAACTTCCATAATAACCTTTCAGCATATTGTAATTCAAGTGTTCTGAGAGATAATTAGACTTCTGTTCCTCCTCATGGCTCTGTTTTCAGGCTTTGGAAAATCTAGTTGTGTGCTGTGCTCCGGTCATGTGACCGGAACTTGGCCTTCCTTCACCAGATCTCAACATGGCGGCTGCGTCACAAATTTTCTAATTTTACAGCTAAACCGTGCACTACAAGATGATTCTGAAAATATTTGAGGCTAGAAATAGGCATTAATGTAACATAATATTGATTCGTATTTGATCAGCGCTGCCTAGTTCGACCGTTTGGTCGGAGTTCGCGAGTGATTGACAGCCGGCTCTCATAGACGCCAGCTGGACAGCAGACCTTAGATCAGCTCTTACTGCTTGTTTTCCTTCGGTCTGTGAAATCTTGCAGATGTCGTTAGGAGCACCGGAGGACACAGAGGCACATGAGTTTTTTCAGGTTAGTTGTTTCATGTACTACTGTCACAATATAGCGACCATTTTATAGAAATAACTTTTTTTAATCATATTTGCTCAAAACTCGCCTACTTCAGCTTTAAACGCAAATTAATCACACATTTTCTATCTGTTCAAAATGTACCCTAAAGGGAGAATTGTCAAGTATTTAATACTCTTATCAACATGGGAGTGGACAAATATGCTGCTTTATGCAAATGTATGTATATACAGTATTTATTATTGGAAATCAATTAAAAACACAAAACAATAACAGATATTGTCCAGAAACCCTCACAGGTACTACATTTAGAAAAGAAATATGCTCAAATAATAACATGGCAAACTGCAGCCCAACAGGCAACAACAGCTGTCAGTGTGTCAGTGTGCTGACTTGACTATGACTTGCCCCAAACGGCATGTGATTATCATAAAGTGGGCATGTCTGTAAAGGGGAGACTCGTGGGTACCCATAGAACCCATTTACGTTCACATATCTTGAGGTCAGAGGTCAAGGGACCCTTTTGAAAATGGCCATGACAGTTTTTCCTCGCTAAATTGTAGCGTAATAGCGTATTAGCATGTAAGCATCAATAACATTAGCAAATTAGAACTAAACATAAACTACAGCTGAGGCTGATGGGAATGACAGTTTTGCAGGTATTAGACAACTTAAAATGTGGACCAGATGATGTCAATAAACTAAAAGTCAGAGATCAGCATAACTGTCGCAATTCATCCTGAGAAGACCATGAATGTCTGTACCAAACTGTGTGTCAATCCATCAAGTAGATGCTAATTCATTGGATACGTGAGCTGCTGGTGAAACTAGATGAATAGTAAGGGGATCACCAAAGTCAGTAGGTTGGATCCACTGGGGATCATGAATGTCTGTACAAGATTTCATGGCAATCTATCTTACAGTAGGTGAGATATTACAGTCTGGACCAAAGTGGTGGACCGACTGAAGGACCAACATTACCATCCAAGAGCCAAGCCGCTAGATAGCTAAAGAAAAAATGTCTCAGCTCCACAAAGTTGACCTCTTGCACTGTGAGGCTCAGATGTGCCTACAACTGGTGAATGAAATACACTTATAGAGTTTTCTTCAGCGCAATTGGACAGGAAATTATTCTGCACAGTGACAACCTTGGGTAGCTCCGTCATACACAAGAGGAGTGTGGGGATTTCAGTCTCCTGAGTTTTATCCCACATGAGATTTCCAGCAGAAAGGACCTTTATTAAAGAAACGTGTTTTATTAAGAATATATTCCTACAAGGGGGTGCTCGTCTATCATTGTGGCTGCGCAGAGGTCCATTATTACACCAGAGTTATCGCTCCTGTTTCTGGTAACACTGCAGTGCTCAAACGGCTACTATAAGGAAGAGTTATGGTGACCAAGACAGAGAGATATATAACGGCCAAGCATCACATGATGAATTACTGCTTTGCCTGGGCTTATTTGCTGGTACTTAGGGTTGGCTGTGATATATACCAAAAAGCTGTGGCACGATACAGAGGAGCTTTGAGGTAGTCTGTCTGGGTGGTTGGGTATCAGACAGTCCAACAAGCTAGGAGAAAGGGGAAGGTGGGGGTGAGAAAAACAGAACATAATGTCCAGATTATTTCTGGTTCTAATATATAAGGTGTGCTCTATTTTATTATCCTGTCATCCATCACTACAGCATGAAGAAAATATACAACCTTTTAGTGGAGAGTCATGAATATGGCCGTACTATTAAGCTGCCATCTGAATATATATTTTCCATATATGTAGATTTCCTTACGGGCATGCACAGAATAAGCAGGACAGGTGTAGAAAATAGACAAGTGGATATTTTTAGACCTGATGTACTGACTTATACTGAATAATGTATTTCCAATGTTTTACGGCATATCCAAGTAGTAGCCAGGTTTCCATCCAAATGGAGCACAAATTTTAACGCCCTGGTAGCTCACCTGGTAGAGCGGTAGTATATTCCCCTTCCCTTTTCCTGGTTATCTTCAGCTGTACTAATAACCCCCTCCACCCCCCTCCAACTCTGTTGCGTGGCAATGATAAAGTATCTAGTATTATGTAAAATCAGCAAAAGAAAATGCAAAGTAACGTGCGTTTCCATTCACTACCGTTGAGATAAACAGCCAGTGGCACTAATTCTCCAGTTGGATGCCATTAAACCACTGCAGAAGAAGAGGACGCAACAAAGTGACATCATTTAAAGAAGGCTAGTCAAACCTCAAACAAACGATGTAGACCACGCGTGAGTCACATGCTTCAAGTACATCATGATTTATACCCCGAGTCTGTTTCTATTGCACCTTATCAAATTTATTTCAATATATGAACTTTTCCATCTCAGTCAAGTGTATATATAGGGCTGTCCCGAATACCATTTTTGGGCTTAGAAGCGTTGATGAGAAATATTCAATGGTATTCAAAGCTTGAAGGTACAGCAGGCTGACATGTTCTTCTGTCTGTCTGTCTCCATCTCCTCCATTTCAGTGCCGCTGCCGCACTACTGTACACACACACACACACACACACACACACACACACACACACACCTCTATATGCAACAAACAAACAAACACATGTCTGAAAATGACTAATAATGAATAATGTTGTGGGATTATTCCTTATTTCATGAGCTATTTTAGGATTTATACATTATTATTACATACTTATATATAGTAGTATAATTTGAATACTGATTTGGAGGTCCATTACCATGGCAACGGTCAAAGCTTCGAAGCATTCGGGTCAGCCCTAGTAAATACTTTTTTGCATTACTTTGGCTTTTTTTAATGCATTTAATGACATATTTGCAATGTAAACACTGGAGTATACCAATTATTATCCACTTTTAATGCATTACTATTGATTTGCCATATATTCACCGAATGTGAGCATGACAGGTCATGATAATGTTGACTATTGGTAGGATATGGGATGTTTCGGGAGCTTTTTTCCATCTTCAGCAAGTGAAACACACACCATCAGTTGGCTTGAGATCATGTGACTGACATGGCCAGTCGAGAAACTGAAGAAAATGCCACCAAAACAAAATGGTGGAGCTGTTTCCTTGTAATGCCCTGTCATAATGTTATTAATGTTGGCTTCTTTTTTTTTTAGATTATTTTTGGGGCTTTTTAATACCTTTATTGATAGTGAGAGAGAGATGGTTGTGAAAGCGGTAAGGATTCAGCCTTGGTACATGGGGCGCCCGCTCTAACAGGTGAGCTACAGCAGCAATGTTACAATGCACATAGATATACTTGACAAGATTCAACAGCTTGCACAGAAGGTTGGAGAAGTACTTCAGTAAGGAGGTTTAGTAAGGGTTTTATAATACACCACCAATCAGCAAACTGCTGTTTTAGATGAGATAAAATACATCCTGGCTTTTTCAACATTCGCTTTTAGGAGGAAGCAATTTCGGAGTTCAGTGCTTAAAATCGTTTTCTTAGAAAAGAATAATATGCTAATCTTCTTAAAAGTCTGCTGTAGGGTAATTCATGATGCAGCCATGACTCACCCTATTGTCTGATCACACATTAGGGTGAATGTAGACTACTCTTGAGTAACTTAAAAAAGCATTTTTACTTGTACATCTATCATGTCCCCGGCTGACGCCCTGCTTTGAAGCTTCATGTTTCAAAATGTTGCCTCAAGATTCAAGAAATAAAGGAATAAAATTCTTTCATCTAGCAGTTGTCTAAGCTTACCATGGTTGGATAGAGTGTTCTTAACGCACAAATCATTAATAGATCCGTTTACAAAAGTAAAAACAAAACAAAACACCTTGCATCATTAATTTATACTTCAGCAATTAAAAGGTTTTGTTCTGTCCAGTTAAGTTTATCTTTTTTCCCGTTCTAAAGAAAAATGCTTTGTGGGGGCTCATATTTTCATTTTATACAAACCTAATCATAAATTGTCATTCAGTGCCACCTCCAGTATATTATCCACATGAGAAATGGTTAACGTGATATAAAAAAACAAAGCAATTGTGTTGGTTTCTCCTCGATGACGGCTTGGAACAGTAGAAAAAAAAAGACTTTCCCCTTGGCAATGCAATCCAATTTTACCTCTGCCTTCATCACACTGCTGTATGCCTGCTAAGAAATGGATGGCCATTAAGCAATGGAGGTCTTTCTGTTTATGAATATACATATTCCAAGACACCACTTATCATCTAAGTGAATTTCATAATGCAATCAATACTTCATGGTCACACCAACTGCATCAACACAATGGGAGCCCAGCCTCAAAACCGCATTGTGATTCAGGGTCTATAAATTCTGACCGGATGACTCCACAACTTTTTTATGTTTTAATGTATTAAGCTCATCCCCTGCTTTGAGTGCTCCTCAGCGGGCGGTGCAACACAATAAAGTGTAACAATGCCATCTAGTGGCAACACCAGACACAATGTAACACTGAGCAGTACATCTCGAGGAATCAAATCAAACCTGTCAGTGTGTATGTTGAGCATTGGAAGAAAAAGAAGGATATCATCTTGAAATGACTCGGTTTCAACAGCTAATCCACAATGTTGTTTCATTATGCTGACACGGCCCTTTATGTCTTGTCCTCACTCTAATAGGGAGTAGATATTTGATCTGTGTGGTTTTCTGTGCTGCTCAGCACTGACGATCAGTTTCCCAGGAACTATTTTAAACCCTGCTGGCCACACACAGGCTACAGACACCAGAGCCCCGCCATGCCTCTGGCCCTCGTCTGGTGCTGATAGATTGTAACTCTGTCGGTTCAAGTGACTGAGTTTGTTCATGGAAAAAAAGCAATAACATCACTTCTAATGTCTGTTGCTTTGATGAAACATCTATAGATGGATGCAATCAGTGACATACCACACCGATGCTGACAAGTCAAAAGAGGTCATATTCAAATCGCCTGCTGAGCCACATCAACAGACAGATCAGTTCCACCGTCTCCGAGAGACTCTAGTTCGAAAACATTTTCCTAGTTTATCAGTGCTGTTATGTACAATGCATGAACATCCAATGACAGTACTGCCTCCTTAATGAAGATATGGCAATACAATTGCAGTCAATTGTACACTGCAGAATAAAGAAGAGGATTGTTTACATACAGGATTTGTTTTCCTTTTCATTTCTTCGGGTTCTCTATCTGTATACCTCTCTGTCGACCTATCTATACATTTGTCTGTATTTCTGCCTAATTGGGTCTCGAGAAAGAGAGAGGGGAACAAAGAGTGTGCCATGTCCAGTAGTCATGGAGACTCAAGATAAGTAAAGAGAAGGATGTAATATCATAATAATAATAATAATAATAATAATAATAATAATAATAATAATAATAATAATAATAATAAGTCACATTTTGTGATGAAAAATACAAATACATTAACTGTAAATTGAAGAGTGTGACATTAAGGTAAGTGGTTCTCATTACTGATGTAAACAAATTAAACAACATTAAACAGCAGCGGAAACCATTAAAAGCCATTTTAGTTGCTACTGTATGTAGCATCAGTGCCTGTACTAAAAGTCCACATGGAGAGTTTTGTAATTATGTAATTTGGATGTTTTGTAGTTGGTATTTAAATCATCATCATTTTGTTTACATTTGGACCACAGACTGTGACTGTGGTTAGGAAAAATACGCAATTTTCATTTATAATCTAATAATGTCTAAATACTGTTTCATCTATTGTACAGAGAATTAGATTATGAGAAATATAAATGCTATCAGAACACCTTTAAGTGGGTCAGGTTAAAGTTTCATGTTAAAGGTGCTCAATTTGATATCCAGAGCATTAATATAGCAGCAAAGAGATATTTGCTATGTAAAGATATAGAACAGTAATGTGTACCTGAGCAGAGAATGAAGTCCCTCTCCCTCTGTGTGTGTGGTAATCAGAGTTTCTCCTTGCTTTGTGGCTGCTAATGGCTTACTAATAATAATTAAAAACCTTTTGAATTCTGGCAGCGATGTATACATAACCTTCCTGTGTGAAGAGTAACTTACAACAGTAGAGGTTGTTGGGCAGCACATGTAAAAGCTTTCATGAGCTGGACATGTTTGTTATCCAGCATCTGAAAATAGTAAAATGCACATGTTGAGCACATGAAGAGGATTATCACTTTAACTCAGGCATTCTGGAAACTCTGTGGCAGCATCTTAAAGAAATACTAGAGCTACAGAAAAAATGGAGGCCGTTCATGTGGGAATGTGCTGGCGGCTCAAATGTCGAAAGGCGCCTCTGTTTACTGTTGCAGAGGAGTCAGGTTGAAACGGGTCAGACGCTTTGGATCAGCTCATCATCCATCATCCTCTGGGCAGGGTAGGACAGGGGGAAACTGGTGACACTCGGGCCATTCCAGATGATGATAAAACATCATCATGATGCCAAAAGATTAATCACTCCATAACCGATTGTTAAAAAATTGCAGGTCGGTGGGGAAAAAGCTATTAAAAGCTCAATGATAATCACCAGATGGTGGCTAATTAGTTGCGGTAGAAGAAAAAATGTTTTCTAAAGTTGTGGCGCATAACATTTTATTGTTGTAGATCAATATGACTGTTTTGTGTTTGTTGCCAGTATTCTGTAAGGTATAGGCCTCAGGCTGAGGGTACTCAATCTCCATGAATGAAACTATTAGAGATGGTTATGTTAACGTTAAGGTCCAAATATGTTTGATAAGATTAAAATGCGTGAAGTGTGTCGGGGCTGATACACAGCATGGGAGTGAAAACTGCCTGAAAAGCAGATTTTTTAGGAAGGAATGTCTGTTACACATGACTGCATTCACAAAGACGCTGGGTTGTTAAAGCATCTATTTGATTATATATGATAACAGTGATTCTGAGCTGGTTCATTTCATGCGGAGAGTGCACTGAATGTTAAGATGTGCAGGCATTCTCAATTTGACCTTCTGGGTGGTAAGCCTAACAATAATTGGACAAAATGGCACTGTTATGCAAATAATGCACATGAAATTGTAGGATTTCAAGATCCTAGAGGGGGTGATTAAGCTATAAATAAATAAAGGGGAATGAAGGTCTAATAGCACTACAATGTAGTCTCTAGATATGATATTGGAAGAAATGTTCCATATCATTTCATTATTAGCTGTGTCTTAGTTTCAAAACTGAAGGTCCACTAACTAGTTTTTTTCTACTTCTCAATGTCTTCATGAGTGGTTGGAATTTAGACCTGTTCCTTATGTAGATATAAATGGATCATTCTAAGGTAACAAAACACAACCATTCTTATTTTCAGGTGAAGAAAACATACTTATTAATATTATATTCCAATTTCTGCCAAAAGATCCCCCTAAATGTTACACTGTTCCTTTAAAGATGCAAATCTCTTTCCCAGCACCTGTAAGGAAGCCATTACAGGTGTTAATTTACCAGTTATATGGCCGGGGTTTAACTGGATTCTCACGGATGTCTTATTGTAGTGGCCATGATTAATTATCAAAGAACGTTTGTGCATTAATAAACAGTAGGATGTTAGCTTCTCACTGTAAAGGCTTGTGTGACTAACTTTTATGTGTCAGTGGATCCAAGATATATAATTACAACCAAATGTGCTGCAATTATCGTTTACGCTGGGAGACAGAGCTTACAATTAAGGCCGTGTTGAAGATCTGAAGTTTCACGTGCAATTACACTTTAGTATTTCACATCAAGTGCACTTTGTAAAGCTACCAAATGTGACAGAACAAGGGCACACATTGTGAGAGTCATTTCAGATCTCCTTTCATTTGTAAACATATTTTCTACTTAACAAATTACCTAAGATAATTCTAACGACTTCACAACAGCTGTGAAATACAAATCCAACTCACTCCCCCACTGTAAAAAGCTTTTGCAAACTAATTTAGCAGAATCTAATCTTGAGTATCTACGTTAAGTTCACTGAGCCTGCTGAGCATTTAAACATTACGGCACTAAATCACAGCAACATCATCAACAGAGCCTCTAAGACAGAGCTGTTTAGATGTATTATGAAGACTGAGCTGACTGATTATCGAGGTCAGAAGCATCTGGGAAGAACATACTGTGTTTTTTTAAAGAACTATATTTATTTAAGCTGTCAAACTGTTGATCTCCTCTCTGACCCTCAAGATATGAAGGTGATTATTTCTGGCACTGACTGATCTTCACTGTCCATTTAATTTGACCCCACTAGCACTAGCTGTTTTATAACAGGAAACATATTTCAGGTTTCTGCAAGAAAAACATGACTTTTTCTTATCACTTTTATAATACTTACTCTAACAGTTTAAGATGTCTGGCGGTTTAGTTCAACAAGTACCAATCCTCCAAACTAAATGACAAAATACACTGTTTATCATCGCTTTCAAAAGTGGCACATATGAGTAATTTGGGATCTCACGCCCCTAGCAGCAGAACATTGTTTGTCATCACCTCCCAAAACAAATGTTATTCATATAACTGTTTGCTGATCTGCTGCCATTATGATAACGGTTTGGTTAGGTTTAGGCACAAGAACTACTTGGTTATGGTTAAGAAATAGTACAAATCATAGTTAAAATAACTACTTGGTTAAGGTTATGGAAGGACCAAGAATTCAATGTTGATTGTTCAACCCCGCCTCTTACAAAATTATGTTCCCATACAACAAAACTGTATTCTCGAGGCAGTTTTAAGGGAAACATATTTTCTCCTGGATCGCACGGTCGCAGTTTTAAACACGTGGTTAACGTTGTAAATTGAAACAAAACAAAAAATGTAACAAAACTACTTTGTCAGGTTTAGGCAACAAACCTATTTGCTTAGGTTTAATTAAAAAAAAACATCATGGTTTGGCTTAAAATAACTGCATTTGTTACGTTATTAAGTTACGGACGTAAATTAAAATAAGTGAATGTTGACTATTTTCACACAGGACATGAACAGCAGCTGTGTTTATTCATTACAAACGTATTTGTGATAAGTCAAAAACAACCTTAATCCAAAACAAAATACGTTTTCCCTCAAAATGTAATTCAAAATGCAGTTTTATTGTATAGGAACATCATTTTTAGGATATAGGGCTGGACCGTTGGTGTCAAACAGGAAACAAACAGTGTTCTTCTATGTTCGAGTCACAGAGTTTGTTGCCCAATCCATCCACCCTGAGCACCTCCCTATGAGGTTTGCCGGTGCTAAAAAAAAATATCACGCTGCTTCCGCCTTTGTTCATGCCCGTCAGTCAAGTCATAATTCATACAGCCGCTAGAGGTCCATGTGAGGATTAGGCATTTGAACAAACAACAAATACTGTTATTTATCAGGCAGACTTTAGTAGAAGTAGTAGTAATTTATAGTGGAATAAAATATGGGGATAAACATTAAAAAAACTACATATTTACTATATTGTCTAATAAAATGCAGCAGAATAGGCAGTCTATTTTAGTAGTGGAATAATGGTTTTCAGCAGAGTAAGATGATGCAGTGTGAAAACCGTATATATATATAGTTGTTGTTGTCAAGCTTCGAATATAATCTACAGTATAGCACTAGTATTACGACTCAACACTGTAGGAGATTCACAAGTAGGACATAAGCTGCGTTGATCCTAAACTTCATTGCAGTGAGCCACCATCCTCCTGCTTTTCTGAATTATATCTACCGTCTGTTTGCAGTGGACTGAGCAGCATTAATTGGACACATGTCACCAGTAAAAAGATACCCAGGAGGGAGGGGGGGAGTAAATGACCCAGTAGTGCCAAGTTTGCAGTACTCCAAGTGTCCCGGCATGCACCGGCAACAGGTGGTGCCTTTATGAGTGCCCAGAGTGTTGCATGACAGCGACAGCTATGGGTTTATCACCATGGTCAAGGGGAGAGACAGCCGAGGGAGGGGGAACAGGAGTTGAATGTCAGTGGATGAGACGGTAAAAGTGCGACTCAAAAATAGTGTGAGAAATAAGGAGAGGGAAAAGTAATCTGGGGGAAAAAAAAATCCACCCTGATGAATGATGAGTGGGAGTTTTAGACATGACTTTCTCTTTTTCCATTATGGTGTAAAGAAATGAAGCACATCGCCTCTTAGCTGGAAATAGAGACATCTCAGTTATCCCAAAGGCTCTCTCAGCAGTCGAATCACATGATGAACAGGGAATTCCAGGGAGGCCACACTGACCTCGACCCCGCGGCTCTCGCGCTGCTAAAAGAGCCTCAACCAATCACAACTCTTGTGACCTGCAATGAAATTACCTAATACTTAACATACGTAACTTCCACCAGCCAACACAATTTCAAAGAAGAAGAACATGCCTGATGTATTATATCATTCAAACAGTTACTACCCTGTACACCCCTGACCCTGTAGGCCGAGCGAACCCAAACTCATATCATCTTCACTGCTGAATGATCAATGTAGTAATGTGACAGTAACCAATGCCATCATGTATAATCCTCAAACATCCAAAGACTGGTAAAGTTTATAGCTCTAAAACAATCTCTAGAAGTGCAGCTTCAAGTTGGATATAGCGCCAGCTCTTTTAAGGAATATCTAATTACCATAACCTTGCTTACACGCAGCCACGCAATTAAGACCTAATTTTGTCTACGTTCAACTTCATCTTTCAGCTAATAGCGCCGTGAAAACCAATTTAGCTCAACGTGCTGTGTTGACAGGTTGACACCAGCTCCCACTCCTGTGATGGCGACGTGCCAAGATGTGACCATTTCACGTTCCTGCTAAATTGTCAATTAACATGTATGAAGACCGTATCATCTCTCATATCGAGGTGCTACACACGTCTGTTCAGCCATCTGCTAAGTGCGCCATGCCAGAGCTGTGTATGAACCATACAGCCAGAGAGAGTTCAGTTTCTGCAGCACACACTTGTCTCCTCATTAGCGTAAAATGGAGTTGAGTGAATGATACAGAAGCTTACACCTTGACAACGTAGACAGTTATTTCTTTTAATTGTGCAATATAGTTAGCGCCATAGTTAGCATCAGTGAGAATATACGTGCTTTTTACTTGAGTATGTTTTCTGCTACTTTATACTTCTACTCCATGAGGGACATATTATATTTTTTACTCCACTACATTGACAGCTATAGTCACTAGTTATTTTTGCAGAAAAAGGGTTTACATACAAAACATACGAACATATTTTACTTAGAATATGATTATTCACATATTATATATGTTATATATAGTCGCCTCACAGCAAGAGGGTTGCAGGTTCAAATCCAGCTTGGGGCCCTTCTCTGTGGAGTTTGCATGTTCTTCCCATGTTAACATGGGTTGACTCTAAATTGCCCGTAGGTGTGAATGTGAGTATGAATGGTGTCTGTCTCTATGTGTCAGCCCTGTGATAGTCTAGCGATCTGTCCAGGGTGTACCACGCCTTCACCCAATGTCAGCTGGGATATTTTAAGCATATTTTGCAGATAATACTTATTTCGTACTTTTTAATTAAATAAGACTTTTGAATGGAGGACTTTTGTATTACCACAAAAGTGAAAGACAAAGAAGGACATCTTTAGTTTATTTTGCAATGTTCAGCATATATTTAGATTTAACAAGTCTGGGTCCACTCATGCTTCACATCTCTCTAGGACTGAACAGCATGTTCCTCGCTGCTCTATTAATCATAGTGATAACACACTTTAAGGCTGACTATTTTTAAGAGTTATGCTAAGGTGGCAACCAAAATCTGTCCCAAAACTTTCTGAAAGTGTGTGTCTCACAGACAGCCAGGTGAAGGTAATACCACTTGTATAGCACACTGCTTCCACTTGATTCACATCAGACCACAGGTTTTCTGGGTGTGATAAGCATTTTGCTACGAAGGCGACTCCGGTCAATGTCTCTCAGTACAATTTCAGTAAAGTATCCCTTTGAAAGTATAATTCTGCCAAAATTGAGTTTTCCACGCTGTTGAGTCCATGACGGGGACATGATGAACGCCACTTTAGAGTCAGAGAAGTGTGAAAAGTAAGCATTCAATTACTCTGGAAGTAAAGTAAGAAGTTTAGCTGCCTCTTCTACGTATGGTGCGTGTGCGCTTTAAGGAGGTAAAAAGGTTTCATTTACTTGAACATCCTGGTTCAGAGGTGAGATAGAGGCCACATCTCAATCTCAAAAACACACTGCAGCCAGAAATAAAACCATTTTTTTCCCTGTGTGACTGTTGCCATTAAAACTTGAAATAACATACAAATATGTGCCACTTTTTTGATATTTGTGTGTGCCAAAAATAGAGGATACTAGTGAGCTTAGAAAAGAGCGAACGCCCTGACAAGCCTATGCAAAGCTATGAACTCTGAAACATTTTTACAACTATGTTTACAACCAAAGGTATCAAAAATATCTCCTGATTTATATAAGCTGCTGTGGGCTGAGTTCTGACCAGGATATATCAGCATAGCAAAGCTAGTAGAGCAGTAAATCAGACACACGGTGTGACCTCATCAGCCACTCGCCTCTCACAAGGATTGGGGGCATTACCTTTCCTGATCGCGGTGGTGCACTCCCTGAAGCTCCAAAACATTATCCACGGTTGATAAAAATGTCTCTCTGATTCTGACACTATTAAAATTACCCTGATGAAAGTTGAGCAGCCACAGACACCTGAGGAGGAGAGATGGTGGACTGCACTGTCGCCTGGGAAAATGTAACCTTTGCAGTGCAGCAAATGCAAAAAAAAAAAAAAAAAAACACATGTTATCACAGTTATTTCCCAAAAATATTTGTCAAATTTTAAAGCAGCTTTCATGTCAAATGATGCAAACTAACAAACCCATGGATGCTTCACAGACGAATATCAAATACAGCTACCTACGTCTGGCAATAATGAAGCGGTAAAATGCTACATTGACCGAAACGGATCAAAATGAAAGCGAGCGAGATAAGACATTGCTTAAGGGAGCAGACTCAAAGGAAGGACTGGAATATCAAAGAATAGGTAGATATGGACGGTAAATGAAGTGGAAGTGAGGCAACAGGGAGCCACAGGAGGTGGAGTGTGAATTATGGCAAAGACCATTAGAAACAGACGCAGACACAGTTGTAAGGAGCCTGTAGGCATGTAGTTCAAGGAATTTGGAGAATACTAAGCCATAACTGTACTTATATACCTGAAAGCTTTAATCTGGAAAACAGTAAACAGCAGTAAGAGGAAGTGAGTAACGGCACATGAGGGAAGAACAAGCATGTTATCTAGCTGTCTTTTTAGTGCAAATTCCCTCTTTGTGTTACTACGCCTTCAACGCAGTTCAGGAAGGAAACACTGTCTGGGGAAACAAAAACAGGGATTTAGGTAATAAAAGGATTGTGCATTTTGAAGATACTGACTTAATTTGTTGAACTCATATTGGCTTAAAGTTATTTCTCTCAGTTTTGCAACATGAATACAAAAAAATGCAGCTACTTTAGAACTGGTGAACCACTACTTGGTAACATTATGTCATCATTCTTGCATTAATACAAAATCCATTGTATATGAATTATCAAAATAGTTTATTAAAACAAAAGTTCAATGGTATTTATTATTTTTTGTATATTTCAGAGGTGTTTATTATTTAGCCGATCCTCATTGAACACCTCACTAATACAGTTTTAACACAAACTGAACATTAAATGTACAATATGTAACCGTTGTCGGTTACAGTTTGTAAACACACAGCATTCAAAGTGGCCTGCCTTCCCAATGGCTCAACGAGCGAAAAAGAGAGCAGCAAAGAGAGCAGCGATGGTCGAGCGAGCTATAGGGTGAATGAAGAGAGGGAGCGTCATTACTGAGAACAAAGCACTGAATAAGAAAAATTAGCCCAGTAATGTCTCGAACACCGCAAAATAAGAAGAAAAGAGAAAATACGGGCAGAGGGCAGGGTCTCTGCACACCACCATACACTTTTAGTAGGTCTTAAGTGATGATTGAGAGGAATTGTTTTTATTAGAAAATTCCTGCATACTATACATTTAACCATCATGAAGATAGGATTTGTTTAGAATTGTCGTCTAGCAGCCCGGTCGCACAAAAATGCTTATGAATGCCAAGATAATGTGAAAGGCATTTAGCATGCAATAAATTCGCCTTTCTTGATTTCCACGTGTCATTTGTACGCTATGTATCCTGTACTGACTGCAATGTAAATGCATCTGCGTATAAATGCTACGGTAAGAGTTAGTGACGTAGTATAAAAAGTGAGAAAGACCACTTATGGTGGGCGAGTTGGGAGGTGGATGGGTCCAGCAAACACACAACTTTAAACCAGGAGACCGATGTTTGTAACCGTTGTTGATATTTTTTTTTGTTTTGTAAGTTACATTAATGATGTTTTGTCATGTGTTTTCCGCAGTTGTGTTACGTTGTTTCTGTTTGTATTTTACGTAGTTTATGTACTTCTTTTAAGTCCAACCTTGATGTTATTCCTTAACCTAAACCTAAACCTGAACCTAAGTTAGTGCTTTTCTTGCCTAAACCTAACTGTGGACGTTTGCATGGCATACAGATGACACGCGAAAAGGCTAAAATGTGTACTCATGACACGTGGAATATCAGTGTAATGTTGTAGTATTCATACACCTTCCTGTGAGACCGGGTTGTGTCTAGACTGCATTTGATTTAGCTCAGTGTCCCCAATAAACTGTCAAATGAACGAATATGTCTTTACTTTTATTATGTATGTACATGCGTGTATTGCTTAAGTATTTATTGAAGTTTTTTTTTTAAATCATCAAAGTGTTCAGACTGAAATATTTTTTACAAAACAAATGAAAATTCTCAATTTAACTATATAATACAATGACACAGTTGTCATAAGCCTTATTCGCAAAATTATTTTTCATATGCATCTTGGTGTCTTATCATATTAACACCATGATACATTATTTTTGTTTCACGATATCACAATAGCCTAAATATAGCGTGTTTTTTATGCTCTCCGTCAACCCTTGCCCTATCTCGACCTGACCAGATGATATGGCGAGACCTTTGGTTTCCTATGAACCAGAACATGCCTGTGGTGTCATCTTTCCATACAAGTGGACCAGTAAGCCAGTTAAGTAGCTTGTGAAAATGCATGTATGCTTAAGCATTAAGCACTTATGAATGTATGACATCTAGAAACATGTAAGCTACTGATGTGTCACTGTATTAGATCCTGAAATCACATATGATATATTTCCGAGTAGCTAAACGTCATCAACATCAAAGCAGAAGAAATAAAGGTTCCCCAGTAAAAAAAAAACAATCTTTTCTTAAAAATAGATTTCAAAATAAAACATGAAAGCAGATCAGCACTGATATTTGCAATGAATATTCATACTGTATGACTTAAATAGTTTCATAACCAGGACGGCCACCAGCTAGAAAATGATACCTGGAGGTATATTTCTTTAAGTGAGACAGATTTATGGTTGTTGTTTTTTGCTGAAGGCAAAGTTCACACGTTTTACCGTCGGGGCAAGAAAGTTATGCAGTAAAGAAAAAACATTTCACCAGGTCTGTTGTGACCTGTCTCTTTAAGATATACATTTGTTTGGTTTAAATTACAATAAATCCATAAAATCTATGTCCATAAATACACACGTAACATTTATAGGCAAAATGCAAGTGTTTTATCATACAAGTCATTCCAGTAATCCAAGCTCTAGTATTGGAAACTGCATTTCATATGCTGTGAAAAATAAAAACACATACTGTAAGTATACTGTACTACTTTATGCAAGGAACTAAGTTTGTCATTGTGTTTCATACATACATATATGTGGATCAATTTGTATGAGAAAGGGTGCTTTTATTCCCCAGCATCATTTACAGTATGTGTATTATCGATGCTCTTGTTCAGGTTTCAGATGTTCATCGGAACATAAAGTCGTAGCAGCTGCTCCGTGTTTGGCACGACACCCGGTGGGAGGGGACAATGTGACACATCACTTCTTTATTTAAGCCTCTCAGGACAGTGGCTGGAAACGTTTACGCCGTGTCTTAAAATAATACAACTGGCGACATGACATGCAACTGGAATACCAGAGTCTGTAATAAAAGACGAGAGAGAAAAGCATTCAAGTGCTGCAGCCTTGAGCCTTGATTTAGACGTAGCTGGGTTATCTTTAGGTTTTATTCAAAGTCACATGCCGAATCACATTTTCTGAGATGTTGTTGAGTTGTCATTGTTAAATATTATGTGATAAATAACAATTGCTATGGGTCCTGGATATCAAACTTCATCCAGTGAAGATCATTGTATATTTCCACTCCAGTTTGTCAAATCAATATTGGCCATTTAGACATTCCTTCTTTTGTTAATTGAAGTTGGCAGGATGGTAATTAATATGTCCCAGTTGTTGTCAAGAATGTATTACTTCCTCTAAACATAATTACAGGAAATCGGCCTTGGACAGCATTCTGACATCATCCCTTAACACAAACAAATGTTGATTTTAGTGAAAATATCCACCTGACTGTTTTGATGGGCTTGATTTTACTTTACCTTTTAGGTTTTTTGCAGTGTGTGGTCTGTAATAAAAGTGTGCTGAATGGAGTGAGATCTGTTAACCATATGTGTACTGTCTTATAGGCTGCATTTTATGTGCATTTAATATGAATATCATTGAAAAAGAAACAACAGCTTGGCTGCACTCAGTCTTACCTTCTTTATTTCCATAAATAATCATTTAATCAGGCCTTTAAGAGTTAAACAATCACATTAACATTCACTACACGTAGCTGACCTAATCAAGTCTTAAACTTGTGAACTCCGATATATCTTGATTTTCAGGCTCGTAAACAAACAAACTTCATCTTCATTTGTGTCACGACATCTGGTTTATGGGAACAAATGATTCTTTAAGAGGTATTTAACCTGCTCTCTGACCCACCCTTCACTGTGCCCCCTCTGTGCTTCACCGCCCACCCAACCTCCAATGTCTTTGGAGTCAACACAAATACGAAAAAGCCTAAACAGCTTTTGGCAGTCACTGGGTCTAGTCAGTAGAGGAGCATCAAGCACAGACTCGCACGCTGCTGGAAACAGGATCTATTACATTGAAAAAATTAGGAGAAGGCACAGTGTGACCAGACTGCTGCCTGAAAGGGAACAGCGCTGAGAGCACTGAGGACTGTGAGCAGGTAGGTGGCCCTTGGATGGGAAAATGTTGTGAGCAAAGAGGAGAAATGGATTGCACCTCAACCTATTTCTTGCAAGTCAGCCCTTGCGAACATAATCAGGATAAATAGAATGTGTAGGTTTGCATCAGAAAGACGTCAGCATTTTGAGAGCAGGTGCACAAATAGGTGCGGTAAAAAAACCTAAATTATACGCGGAAGTGTGTAATGAATACATGCTTCTATTTTCCTCCACAGAGAGCTGAACTTGATGTGCTGAAAGAGCAATAAAGTGACTTTGAGCGCAATTTTATGTGCTATCTAATTTCAGTTGCTCAAATTACAGAGTATGTAACCATGTTCATAATTTTGAAATTCATTAAACACTGTACAGGATTTAGTTACACAGAGGACACACGGATTTGGTGTTGGTGCATGAAATCACTTTAGTAAGGCATGCAGGCTTCTCAGTTTGAATTTCACAGTTTTAAATCTGGGAAGCTGGATCATAGCAGTGAGGTCAGAGCTGGGAGGTTGTTGGTTGATGACTAACTTTAGATGGAGGTATCAAATCGATATGTAGCCTGAGATTCAGAGAGCTGCATGAAGGGTGTGGGCTGTACTTTGGCGTAAAATAGGATTTCTCTTCACTTTAAAAGAAATACACAGGACTGCTGTTGATGGTGTTCACACTGTAGTCATTATCTCTATGCTTGTGCCTCACATTGTGCACATGCAGAATGTTCTTTTTGTGAAAAGCAATTATCTTCAATGCAGTTACGCTCCATAGATCTAAGAAGAATGCGATCAATTTAAAAGATAAGACCAAAAAAGTTAATGAGGATAAACGCAAACTGATCAAAACATGTTGCCACACAGCATGCTACACCACATTTTGAACAACATATATGTGTCAACTTGTCAGCCCTCTCAAAGAGCAAATCCACTGGGAAGCTCGAATAGCATCATTAGTGCTCATTTGACACCAAAAGGCCTTGTCGTCAGGCCCTGTTTTGTGTGAGCTACACAGCCGAAGCTACTTTCTGTCTCCTATACTTTGCTGCAGTCGGTGACGTGTGTAGAAATGCAGTGAGGGACATTTGAGACGATGCCAGATGCCATTTCAAGAGTATGTGGTCAGTGGTGCAGTCATCTGCAGTGGGTGACTGAATCCCTGAGACATGTCACGTACTACTGAGACATTAAACATTAGTTGTTTGTCTGCTGTGCAGCTACTCAAGTGTTTTTTTTTTTCAATTTTTTTTTTTTTTTTAAAACTTCAAAGAACTCCGCTGGTATCTTCTGAAGCCTGTCACTGTATTTCATGTCGTTAATTCGAGAAGGTGTCAGCTTTAAGTAATGTCAAGGGATGTGGTGTTTTACACATGCAAATATGAAATTACAGGCAAACATCACAGGGTTTGACCATGCGTGGACGGCTAAGGAAGCACGCACAAACTCAAGGATCATCCTGTTAATGTCAGCGACGAATCTAGAGGCATTAGTTACAAGACAAACCGTCAAGATACTACGAGAGCAAATAATTGCCACAAGGATCTTTTGAATTAGGATACTCACATCATATTTGGTAAACATCTATCATATTTATGCCAACACTCTCCTTTATGATTGTGTGTGTAGAACATAACAGAGTGAGGGGAGAGTGTTGGTATAAATATGATAGATGTTTTCCAAATATGATGTGAGTATCCTAACAACCGAACAACCCGAACCATGACTAGCGAACTGAACGGTTCAGATTTTTTACCTGAACC